>CM065802.1:166086595-166325738 GCA_033398695.1 Orobanche coerulescens
TGATACTGCAACAACTGGCTACATGAGAGAGTTTAGTTTTATTTATTTTCTTTTTAAATATTCTTTAAGTGATGCATATTTCCACTATTTTGATACAATTGCTTCCACAATATTTTTATATGTTAGGTAATGAGTTTTTATATTATAATATACAATGTAGCAGTAAAGTATTTAGTCTACGAATGATATTGAACTCATCAGATAGTAGATCGGCATTTAAACTTCAAATGTGACGATTTCCACTAATTATGTTTTCTCATGGTTATGCACTCTCTCATGTTGACGTGTATTTGCCAAGAACGGTATTCAAGCATGGTCAAGTTTATGTAGCCATATCAAAGTGAAGAGTACGAATGACTTAAATTTTTTTATTGTGATACGTATGGTGTAATCATATATAGAACAACTAATGTGATTTATAAAGAAGTGTTATAGAATTTTTAGTAAATGATTTACCTATTACTCCCTCCGTCCCACCCATCTTGATTATTTGCTTTTTGGCATGAGCTTTAAAAAAAGCTGAAAAGTATTGTATAATGTGATGGTATGAATATATATTATTTATAGTTGTGAGAGATAAATGTGTCTTAAAAAAGAAATGACCAAGTATCTTGGGACGACCCAAAAAGGAATATGAATCAAGATCGGTGGGACGGAGGGAGTATATGTTTTCATACAATTTTTTTCTTGTACTCTGGTGTATTACACGGGTGGTACAGTAATTTACTCTAAAGTTGAACTGAATTGATCTTAACCGAATTGAGTTGAATTGAACTGAAGTGAATTTCACTAAGATGAACTGAATTAATTGAACTGAAATATACTGAACCCAAAAGAATAGAGCATCACTGTCTAAAAATTAGTTATTTGTACCTGACAAAATACAATTAAGACAACCTAGAGTGAAAAAATATTTACTAGAGGTACGCATAATTAAGGAGTAAGACCTAATTTAATAAATACACCTTATTAGCTAGGTTGTGGGCTAGGTTGTGGACGTACTAGAATCCACATTTATTTTATCTCGTCTTAGAATTTGGTGGAGTATATGAATGTCATGTCATTAAAATTCGAGTCTCAAGTCTTTTACGTAGCTGCTCTGCTCCGGCCACAGCATGCACAATATTTACTAAAATATTGCTTGGATAGGGCCCCCGGGAGAAAACACTTATAAATAGGGCAGGGTGGGCAGCGGCATTTGGTTCATCTCCACTAAAAACATCTTCATAGTTATAATAGATTAAACAATGGAAGGCAAGCTAGTTTCCTGCAACAAGACTGCTTTTTTGGCAGTAATCTTTATCCTTGCATTCGGTAACTATTTCCTCTGTTTTTTCCTAGATGCAACATTCTCTTTAAACGTTACCAACATATAATTTGAATAATTTATATCTTTAGTTACTAATAAGTGCCAATATAAAAATTAATATTATGAAAAGATGAATTTAACAAGATCTCACCCGACTATATCTCTTTTAAAGTATGAATAATGAAAAATATGAAAAATAGAGTGAGTGATTAGTGCAAAAATCAATTTCATCTAAAAAAACGGAGGAAGTGTATATTATGGCAAATGTAGATTATTTTCCATGTGTTTTGCAATATATTTACTTCTCACAAAACTAGCATGCACCCATTTATACAAGATAAACTGTACAGCATATGTGAGGATCTCTTTTTCTTTTTTGTCTTTGATTACTCTCCTACACCTAATTTCATAATAAATTTACAATGACATTGTGTTTTAAACTTTAATTTGAAGCGCAATCTACGTCTGCTGGGAAATGTCCCTATTACAATGAATATTGCGACTATAAACCATCAAACTGGTGTTGTCCAGGAACTGAATGTTCAAATTCATATTCAGGAGGCAAATGTGTTGATGGTGAGTTATGCGCATTAGTTTCTAATCTGAATTAGTATCCTAATCGTTAAATAAATCTACATTACTTTGCGTATAAAATTTGGCAGATCCTTGGAAATCTTGCAAGCCTTTAGGAGGAAGTTATGGGTTCTTTGACGCCAAATGTTGTGGAAAAGCAACTTGTACAGCCACCTTTTATGGAGGTGAATGTAAAATGTGATAGGCCATAATTTCTTATAAATGTTGTAGTACTATTTCCATCTAGTGTTATGCTTGAATAAGTTGATTATCAACATGTTATGTTTGAATAAGTTGAATATTATCAACATGATTCACTAATATATTAAACTTTATTTGTTGTCTACCTTCAATGCTTTCAATCAATGTAGTATACTGCTTCTGTTTCAAAATAGTGGTCTTGCGCGTACATAGTGAGTGTATACATAGATAGAGAAAGAGAGGGGAAAAGAGGATCCACTTGGAACATATCTTAAAGTAAGAATGTATGGTTATTAAATCACAATTTTTTATGGTTGAAATCAAATGATTACAGATTATTTACGAAAATAAAGTTTAGTTCTGTAAATTAATAATATTAAGGGCAATTGCATAAATCATATATATATATATATAGATGTTTATATAAAACTAACTGTTGAATAATTTTGAAACGATTACTTGAAAAATAATAGAATATAAATATACAACGAATATATATTTTATCTAAATCCTGCAAAAAATCTGTTAGCAAAAAAAGAAAATTCCCGTTCGCGTAAACGAGTGGAAGGGTCGTTGTTGAGTCCAGAGTATCTGTCTCCTTAAAGCAAATTCGCCCTCACCACGGTGTATGACTTCTGCCTCCCAGGATAAAACAACAGCTCGATGTAGTAAACCGATGATGCGCTGCACCTTCAGCGAACTAGAACAAATCTGTCTACTATCACCGACTGAAATTATCCGAAAGAAAAACGAAGAAGGAAAAAGAAATCTGTCTGGGAAAGGCTCTTGAAGTGTACGTCTGAAGTGTGTAAAAACGAGCCCCTCAAGCCGGGTATTTATAGGTGAAGGCTGGAGGAGGTTGTGTGCTGGAGGAACTCTAAACCGATCAGGATTGGTATCTCAATATTTACTCAGATCTGTATAATTCGATAATTATCAATTAATTGATGTTTATCCGGATCCGGAAAATTCAGAATTTATAATTGAGGTATTTTTAATAAAATAAATTTTTATTGAATAAAATTGCAGTAAAAAGATAACTTCGAGACGCTGAGACATTTTGCCCAAATCTCCCTTCGACCGAGACCGACCCGAACCGAGCCGAGCCGGACGGACGGATGGACGGAGGCGGCGGCACGCGCGCGCGTGTGTGTGTGAGGGGCGCCTAATCACATATCCACACATGTCTCACTTTTTGAACATGACTTTGTCCACATCTCCTTATATACTCACAATATTTCCCTTCTTTTTCCAATGTGGGATAGCATCCCAAACCCATTTCTAAAGGGTTCACTTTGGAACATTATATCTCATTCATACCTCAATCATTTTGAGTGTTCTTACATGGTTTGGAAACCTCGTACAGAGTACTACGTATTCCAATTAAGTTCCGACTTTAACACGTAGTCGAGCTCACTCAAAGTTTCCTCTCAAGTGGGTTGCTCAAAACAGCCTATTCTCCTTTATTTTTCCAACAATCCCCCACATGAATGAGATTGATGGTCCAACAGCACATGTCAGACATGGAGTTGACTTGGTGATAGTTACTACGGTTAGGCATTGCATAGGATAGGTAGAGTATGCTCCTTGAACCTTCCCTCGAAAAGATACATTCTCCTTACTGGTTATACAGTGTGACTAGATGCCTTTGAACTGTCCGACCGCTTGTGTAAGTGATCGTATGTCCTTCACAAGTTCCCTTCCTGATTTTTTCTGTTCTCATTATTGTGCTCATTTTGGCCATGGACACCGTCCTGGTTCTGCGAGAGTTTCTAAAGAATTGTGCCTTTGCAATTCTCCTTTGAAGCGGTCCATCTTCTCTCTAACATAGGTGATTCTCTTTAAGTTTTTTGAGTAAACCCGTATTTTACTCCACCCGACTATACATTGTCGACTTAAGAATCATTAAGAGCTTAAGCTTAACCTCTCCCTATGGGTATCACTATTTTCATCCTAGGAATGGTCGGTTCGGGGTAAGCCCCCCAGTGATCATGCCCAGTTTTATGGATTGGTTGTCCCATTGAACCTAGATATTGGGATTTCCAGTCAGCTTAGGTTGGGTATCTTCCATAAAACCATTCGCTCAAGGCAATAGACCCATTCCTCTTGATGATTTATCAACAAGGTCTCTTGATAATCCTTTGGTTAGCGGATCCGCAATGTTATCCTTTGATGACACATAATCAATAGTGATAACTCCTGTTGATATCAATTGTCTAATAGTATTATGTCTCCTCCTTATGTGACGAGACTTACCATTATACATTACGCTTTGTGCGCTGCCAATCATAGATTGACTTTCACAATGAATACATATTGCGGTCACAGGCTTTGCCCATCTTGGAATATCTTCTAGAAAATGGTGTAGCCATTCTCCCTCTTCAACATATTTATCTAAGGCTTTAAACTCGGATTCCATCATTGACCAAAATATAAGTGTCTGTTTCGAAGATTTCCATGCCACTGCTGCACCGGCTAGTGTGAATACATATTCGCTTATTGACTTTGAGTCTTTTATATCAGATATCCAATTTGCATTATTATATCCTTCAAGTACTGCTGGATATTTGGTATAGTTCAGCACATACTCACGAGTATCCCTCAAGTATCTTAGTACCCTTATGATAGCCTTCCAGTGATCTTTTCCTGGGTTGCTCGTTTATCTACTTAATATACTAACTCAGTAGGCTATATCTGGTCTTTTATAGCTCATCAAGTACATCAGACTTCCTATTATGCGTGAGTAGTCAAGTTGAGATACTCCTTCACCCTTATTCTTGGATAGTCTCAACGTCATATTCACTGGGGTTTTGGCTGTGCCAGAGTCATCCTTATTAAATCTTTCAAGGATTTTGTCCACATAGTGGGCTTGACCTAGCATGAGACCTTCCGACGTTCGTGTGATTTTAATCCCTAAAATTATATATGTGAGTCCCATATCCGTGATATCAAATCTTGACCTCAGCATGTCTTTGGTCGATTTGATTATTCTTTCATTACTGCCGGTAATGAGCAAGTCATCTATATATAGACACAAAATGACATCGCCATCTTCTGTGTATTTCACATATACACATTTGTCGGAATCATTAATTTTTAAGCCACCGCTTATCATGACATGATCAAATTTTTCATGCCACTATTTTGGTGCCTGCTTCAATCCGTACAAAGATTTGACCAGCTTGCAGACTTTTCTTTCTTGTCCAGGATCAGAGAACCCCTCGGGTTGTTCCATGTAGAATTCCTCTTCTTAGTCCCCATTAAGAAAGGCAGTCTTAACATCCATTTGATGAACTTCTAAGCCTCGTAATGCTGCAATGGCAAGTATCATCCTGATGGAAGTTATTCTCGTCACAGGAGAGTAAGTATCAAAATAATTTAGGCCTTCACGTTAATTATATCCCTTTGCTACGAGCCTAGCCTTATATTTATCAACTGCTCCATCTTTCAATTTCTTCTTGAAAATCCACTTATTTCCTAATGGTTTACACTTAGGAGGTAATTCCACTAGTTCCCAAGTATGATTCTGTAATATAGAATCAATCTCTTCTTTGATAGCCTCCTTCCATAGAGGTCCATCCGTCGAGCTTACAACTTCTTTGTAAGTTTGAGGTGCCTTTTCGAGCAAGTAGGTAATGAAATCTGGTCCATAAGATTTCTCCGTCCTTTCTCACTTGCTCCTTCTAGGTTCATCCTCATTATCCATTATTTGGTCTTCATTATCTTCATCCATTAGTTCAAAAGTATGTTCATATGAGATAAGGGGTTCACTTGCAGTCTTACAAGGAAATATATTCTCAAAGAATGATACAATCCTTGATTCCATAATCATATTATTGTGAATCTTAGGCACTTTGGATTCATGCACAAGAAATCGATAAGCATTGCTGTTGTGTGCATATCCAATGAAAATGCAGTCAACCATTTTTGGGCCTATTTTAACTTTCTTAGGAGTAGGTATGAGCACCTTTGCTAGACACCCCCACACTTTCATGTAATTTTAGGAAGGCTTGACTCCTTTCCACAATTCATAAGGAGTTTTGTCCCCGTTCTTACGACTTATCTTGTTTAAGAGATAATTTGCCGTTAAGATGGCTTCCCCCCACATATTTTGCGGCGGACTTGAATTTAGTAGTATCACATTCATCATCTCTTTCAGAGTGCGATTCTTACGTTCCGCCACACCATTTGACTATGGTGCATATGGGGCAGTGACTTCATGAATAATCCCATGTTGCGAGCAAAATTCGCCGAATGATTCCACATATTCACCTCCACAGTCACTCCTCAAAATTTTTATCTTAGCATTTAATTGATTCTCAACTTCCGTTTTATAGAGAACGAATTTCTCTATGGCTTTGTCTTTGCTTTTAAGCAAGTATACATAGTAATATTTAGTATAATCATCCACGAAAGTAATAAAATATTTATTTCCACCTCTAGTTTGAACAAACTTCAAATCACATAGGCCACTATGTATTAATTCTAAAGGTTTGGTGTTTCTTTCCACTTGTTGGAATGGAGATCGAGTTAATTTTGCCTCTACACAAGTTTCACACTTGTGTTTTAAATCAATTTTAAACTTTGGTATGTGATCTAATGCAATTAGTCTATGCATTGCATTAAAATTAACATGTCCTAATCTAGCATGCCATAAATTAGGAGACTCAAGCGAGTAAGCAAAAGAATTCTTCATTTCATTATTTTTTATAGTCATTACATTGAGCTTAACTATCCCATCGCATTCATATCCCTTGCCTATAAACACACCATTTTTCGAAAAAATAACTTTATCGGACTCGAAGACTGATCTAAAGTCGTGCTTCATCAACAAGGTACCAGAAATAAGGTTCTTGTGGATATCGGGCACATATAACACTCGTTTAAGAGTCACTTCCTTTCCAGACGTCATCTTTAGAATTACCGTGACTTCGCCCAAGATAGTTGAGGTTGCAGAATTTCCCATATACAGCATATCGCCGGCATCCGTTTCTTCCAGGGAGGAGAACATAGTCTTTTTGGCACATATATGCCTAGTTGCTCCAGTGTCGATCCACCACTCTTTAGGATTTGAGCTAACTAGGTTAACTTCGGAGATCATAGCACATAAGTCAAGATTTTCCACTTGTTCGGTAATCAGATGTGCTGCGTTACCTTCCTTTTTCTTGGTTTCTTTGGCAGCCTGTAGTCAGCCGCCCTATGACCCATCTTTTCACAGTTGTAGCATTTGCCAAGGAAAAAAGCATTTGCCAAGGAATTTTTCCTTCTTTTTCCCAATTCCTCCTTTAGGTCCCAGCTTGGCTCCCTTTCCAGCGTTGCTTTTCTTGGATGTCTGTCCAGTTTCCACAACATTGGTCTTTGTCACAGCAGCATTTACCTTCTTTTCTGATCCTCGGTTGTCTTCCTCTATGCAAAGTCTAACGATCATATCTTCCATACTCATCTCCTTGCGCTTGTGCTTGAGATAATTCTTGAAGTCTTTCCAAGTCGAGGGAAGTTTTTCGATCACATCATCCACTTGGAAGGATTCGCTAATGACCATTCCTTCAGCATGGATTTCGTGAATGATCACTTGTAGCTCTTGTACCTGACTCACTACAGTCTTGGAGTCGATCTTCTTGTAATCGAGAAACCATTCAACAATCCACTTCTTGACACCGGCGTCCTCGATCTTGTACTTATGTTCTAGTGAGTCCCATAATGACTTGGCTGATTTAGCACTGCTGTGCACGTTGTACAGTGAATCGGCAAGGCCATTCATCACATAGTTCCGACACAAATAGTCAGAAGTTTTCCAAGCATCAATGGCCATCAAAGTTTGTTGGTCACTGTCTTAGTCATATTTTGGCGCATCCTCCTTGAGGAATCGAGACAAGCCTAGAGTGGTCAGATAAAACATCATCTTCTGCTGCCATCTCTTGAAATTCTGCCTGTTGAATTTCTCTGGTTTGTCCGCATGGTTGACCGGAACCGAAACCAAATTAGTTATCGGAACCGAGGCAGAGTGATTCGCTGAACCCGATCCAGTTAGAGGCGCACCTCCAGTCGCTGAACCCGAGCCAATTTTCTAAGGTGCACCTTCAGAAACGTCCGTAGATAGTATTTGGTTTTGAGAATCCATATTGCTTAACTTTTCTAACATAGATCTGTATTAATCAAGTAAACAAACAAAGCAATTTGCTTTAAGATTGTTGAATAATTTTTAAACGATTACTTGAAAAATAAAATAATATAAATATACAATGAATATATATTTTATCTAAATCCTGAAAAAATCGGTTAGCAAAAAAGGATAATTTCCATTCGCGTAAACGAGCGGAAGGGTCGTTGTTGCGTCCAGAGTATCTGTCTCCTTAAAGCAAATTCGCCCTCACCACGGTGTATGGCGTCTGCCTCCCAGGATAAAACAACAGCTCGATGCAGTGAACCGATGATGCGCTGCACCCTCAGCGAACTAGAACGAATCTGTCTACTATCACCGACTGAAATTATCTGAAAGAAAAACGAAGAAGGAAAAAGAAATCTGTCTGGGAAAGGCTCTTGAAGTGTACGTCTGAAGTGTGTAAAAACGAGACCCTCAAGCCGGGTATTTATAGGTGAAGGCTGGAGGAGGTTGTGTGCTGGAGGAACTCTAAACCAATCAGGATTGGTATCTCAATACCTATCCAGATCTGTTTAATTCGATAATTATCAATTAATTGATGTTCATCCGGATCTGAAAAATTCGGAATTTATAATTGAGGTATTATCAGTAAAATAAATTTTTACCGAATAAAAAAGTAGTAAAAAGAGGGGCGCCTAGTCACACATCCACACATGTCTAACTTTTTGAACATAACTTTGTCCACATCTCCTTATATACTCACAATTTTTCCCTTCTTTTTCCAATTTGGGATAGCATCCCAAACCCATTTCTAAAGGGTTCACTTTGGAACATTATATCTCATTCATACCTCAATCATTTTGAGTGTTCTTATATGTTTTGGAAACCTCGTACGGAGTACTACGTATTTCAGCTAAGTCCCGATTTTAACTCGTAGTCCAGCCCACTCAAAATTTCCTCTCAAGTGGGCTGCTCAAAACAGCTCATTTCCCTTCATTTTTCCAACACTAACAATGTAGTTAATATTATACTTTTCTATTTTATATTTTTACATTTTCAGAAAATAAATATTTTCTTTCCGTTACACTAACACCTTACTGAATTTGTGTTACAATATACTAAAATATGCATAGAATGAATGCGAAAAATAAAAAAATAGTTATAAAACAGATTTAAATTCCACCACTGCATTGAGTGGGTATTAAATATACATGTGAATTAACCTACAAATATATTAAATGTAGTTATAAAGATAAAAGTTACTCTGGGGACCAGAATAGTCGATCATTTAAATTCAATCATGACATTAAATTCATATAGATTTGCATTTGAGTAAAACTAAAAAATAATTGGATTTAATAATAATCTGAAAATCAAATAGATAGTCATCATAAATTTATAATTCAAAGTACATCCCATCCAAATTAAATATACGATGAACTCACCTACCTACAAATCGGCAATCACTATCCCCAGTCATCCTCAAATCATGACATACAATATTCAGCATTTATTTGTTTCCTAAATCAAACCACACGCCTCTCTATATTCAGCCTCCCATTTTCTTCTTTTCTGCATTCAACACAAAAACAATACTACACAAAACACATAAAAACATAAAAATACTAAACGGAGGCTAGGTATTTTCTCCCACTATTATTCGACCATAAAGGCATGCACAAAGAAAGGCTTGGTGGTATATTGAAGATCTCGGGTGCATTGGTATGATTAAACACGTTATATGATGGCTTATGAATTCTGGAATTTAGACAGTTTGTATACCTGAATTTGTGAATGAGATAGGTCATGATATATAATAATTTGGTTCAGTTTCTTTTGATGAAAACCTAGTTATATGTCTTAGTTAAGTTCTTCAATTGGTTTGGAGTGATTTCGAGTTGTTTTGGTCATGTTTTTTATTTTTGTGTGATTAAGTGTTGAATCTGAAATTCGGGAGTCTGAACTCAGTCCACTTTGTCGATTTTTTATTCAAAAAATATAATTAGTTTGGCCATGAAACTATCCAGTATGTGACTTATATATGATTAGTAATACACTGAATTTTCGGGAATTTTTCCTGGATGTTTTCGTAGGTCGTTGAGGCAGATACTTTCTGGGTACAACTGCAGGTCGGTTTTCTGAATAGTCTGAGTTTGAGTATTTTCCGTGTGGGGTTATTCCAACTAATAAATTCTGGTAAAATTCGTGCAGGTTCAAAAGACATTGTAGCACCTGTGTGAATTTTTGTGAATTTTACTTTTGAGTTTTGATATGGTTGAAAAATTCGTCAAGTTGTGACCTGTTCATAGATAAAAGCTGATAAAAAGGTTAAAAGGCTAATAAGGGTTGGGGTTGTATTGAATTTATCTCCAGGTATGCTGTCAGGTTTTTGGGTCATATTGAAAGTGGTCCATTTTAATGATACCAATGTGGCTTTGGATGATTCCTGAGTCTAAAATCAATTTCTGGAAAAGTACTTTCCGAATATATAAGTCTTGTAATTTTTAGAGGTCGGGAGAATGTCTTTTCTGATTTTACAAGTTCAAGTGTCAAATCTGTCAATTAGTAATCCGAATTTCAACCTTGGTTTATAATTTTTGTTTTGAAATCAGTAATGAATCATTAACTCAAATTGGATAGGGCTTAAATATAGGATGTGTTTGGCCTCAGTGATTTTTTGGTGGAATTTTTAGAGTAGCACAACATGGTCTCTTATTTGCTTACTTTTTGAGTCTCAGATCTGTCACCGAATCTGGGCTAATTTTGATAAGGAATTTTTTTTCTATAGTTACACTACTTGGAAAATTCTACAAAAATTACATAAAGTAGTGAACATATTTAATTACCTAGGGTAATTTTTCTAAGACTCTAGGAGGTGCAAAAATAATACTTGGTATTTAATTCGAACAGGTTCCGTGAAGCGGGAGTGATCCTTTTGGCTTGACTTGTCTATTTTTGATTGCTTGCTTTGAATAAGGTACAAATATTCTGACCTTTCTTATAAGGTTTCTCATGATCTCTTTCATATTCTGACCCGTTTAGCTTCTGATTTGATACCATTGCTATGATCCCCTTTTGTTTTGAACCTTTGCTATGATCCCTTTGTTATGAACCTCTGATATGAACCTTTGTTATGAACTTTGACTATAAACCTTTGCTATGCACTTCTGAACCATTTGATATGAACCATCTGATATGAACTATTTTGATATGATATCTGACTCTCAGTTTGATACCCGAGCCATTACCCTAGCCATGAAGGTAACATGGCCGTGTCATTGATGCACCAATGGCATGACTCCATTACCCTAGTCATCTTAGATTTATTTGCTATTGTTATGATATTGTTTAGACTTGGATGATTTGTTATTCATCCATTTGGAGTATTTCTTTTCGTTGAACTTATGTATTGGTTTAAGTCATTTTGACTTAACTCCTTTTGATTATTTAGGTTTAAGACTTTCGCTGTTCTTTATGTTCATTATGTATGCTTTGATATGTCACCATAATGTGATGCTTCTACCCTTGTCGGGTTGGGGTGTTACAGCTATCCTCACCTTAGCGTGCGTTAATAATGCACCCTGGCGCGCACTATGTTACTAAATAGCACGTCCTGATCAACGTCTGATCCCAGTCCAAGAGCCTCTGGACTATTTCTGCACCACCAGTTAGCGTGCGCTACCACACCCGTAGCGTGCGCTAACAACCGAACCATAACGTGCGCTAACCAATAAGTGTAGCGTGCACTAACGACTTAGAAGGACAGCAACAGAACTCTCAGAAATGGGTACGGCGACGGATACCCGCAACTTTGGGGAATTACAAAATGGCCCCAAATGCCCGAAAATCACGATACGACAACGAATAATCAAACTGAAGCTCACCACACGTAGAACAACGTTAGACGGACCTACGGGGAACATGAAACAATAGTTTCGAACGATATTCGCAAGAATCGAACTCAAATGGGGAAAAGTCGCCAAAATGCACGGAACTCAGCAGAATGACACCAAAACGAACTTGAACGTCAAAAAGTGCAGAATTAAACATTATCAGAATGACGAAACGTTCACAAGCAAGCCGTTAAAACGGAATCCTGCCAAAAAAAAAATTACCGAAAATCAAAAACCGCGGATATTACATACTACCCTCCTCAAAAGAAGTTTCATCCCGAAACTTAAAACAAGTAGGGAGAAGCAATATCCCGCCAGGAAACACTCAACGAGATACACAAGAACCGAAAACGTATGCCCAACGGCGAAATGTTACAAGCAACGCAAGGAAACATACGGCGTGAAAACACGCTCCACGACGACCATCACAACGCCACAGGTAGAGACGTAATAAAACCAACATGTGACAAGCGTCATCAAACAGATAATACAATCAAGTCAATTATCTGAACAATCACAAAACGGGAGGTACTAATATAAGAAAACATGCACAGTCAAGAAAACAGAAAATAAACAAAAACGATCCACAAGGACAACCATAAACAATATGGACTATGCCGAAATCCTCAAAAAACCCACTAGGCATCTCCGTGTCCTTTCGGAGCAGAGATGCAACCTCGATCCCTAAATCTCTCAGCTACCATCTCGCAATGCACGGCTCGGTGACCCACGTGGCCACACTCGAAACAGCTGACTAACGGTGAATGACAATTCTTCGTGGTGTGGCCTGCTCGACTACAGTTATAACACATCTTCATGTTGCTCACATTACTCACTGCAGGGGTACTACTCTTCTAATCACGCGATCGAGGAGCCTTCTTATGATGACGAAATGATGTCCCAACCTCAGGGGGGCCACTCCCTTGATTTCCTGAAAAGTTCCCAATGGTTTTCTGTTTCTTCGAGTCAGACACATCCTCGGCCGATAATCTGGATAGCTCATAGGCTAACGCCCTATTATGATAATCTCTCAAGGAAGTACATGTGAGACCTGTCATGTACTGATGAATCTCCGACTTCATCCGCCTACTAAAATGACAGATCTTGTCCTCCTCCGTCCTTACTTGATCTTGCACATAGTTGAGCTGTTTGCTAAAATAAATAATAGCTTGAGACAGCGGTACATCTTGCGGTTTTGCCGAAAAGAATTCATTAATCCTCTGATTTCTGATCAGTTCCGGACAAAACTCATATCTCATGAATCCCTGGAACTCTGCCCACGTAACAGCATGATCTCGAGGCTTAACAGCCTCCCACCAACTAGCGGCATCTTTATCGAGAAGATATTGAGCGTCTGGTACCTTACGTTCTTCTGGACAATCAACTACCTCGAGTATCCTTTCCAACTGGAAAAGCCAATCATCCCAACCTAAGGCATATGCGGCACCAGCGAAATGAGGGGGATTCATGCGAACAACTTCTCGAAGACACTGATTTGCGCCAATGTTCTGGGTCGCATCTGTATTACGTTGAACTGCTTCAGTCAACTGAGTCATCTGTGAAGCCACCTGTTGCAGAATAGTAGCAACGACGATACCAACACCATCACCGGCAGCATGATCCCGATAACGCATCCGGTCGCCACGACCACAACCTCTGCCCCTCGGCATACTGAATGGGCAACCACTCAGCACAATATAAAATCATAGCACGCAACACATACAATAATTACTATCATAACGCAACACACATACCAACATCACAGCAACGACGACATCGTTCGACGATCTCAGCGGCTCGAGCGATAACCAACACATAATCACAAAATATCATGAAACAATCACATATTTACACAAACATACAAACCCAAGCTTTAACAGCTCACACATGTGCGACAACACGTAATTCACCACGAGGCAACAAACATTAAATACCATATCACACCTCTCACAGAGGGCTAGTTCAACAAATGTGTGGCGAACGATTCAACGCTCACACCACCAACTCAATCACAACCCGGAGGGCTAACACCCTAACGACAATACTAACATCATACACACCTTCTCCGGCTACAAGCAGGAAGTGATAGGTTTTAACAACCAGAACCACCTTTTGAAATAATTTTAGAAACACTAGTCGATCTTGAGTATCACCTTTCAAAAAGTAGTACAAACATCATCATCGAGACTTTGAAAACTATCTTGCTTTTGATAAAAATGAGGACACTTTTCTTTTAGTGAAAAACTTTTATAAATATTCGACCCTCGTGTCCAAGCAAATGCATTTCTAAATTATTGAAAATATCTCAAAATATTTTGGTCCTCAAGTGGAATAATTTTAAAATATATTGTGGCACTAGAGGGCACCTTGAAAGTACCGCGAGAAAATAATCCATTTTAAAAGTACGTCTCGAAATTTATTCTCCAAAATACTCAAGGTTTTCAGAAATCCAATAGGCCAAGATGCCCAAAACTCACATGTATCGACAATCGCTTAAATACATCATAGTACGCGCATCAAATCGTTCAAAATCAAGACAATATATGTCTTTTACGGGAAATAAACAGTCAATAAACAATTTGCCTAGGACCGGGGTGAAGCCACTGGTCCCACTCGAGGCCTTCAAGGACCCTCCTGAGCTGGCTAGCGAATCAAGCTCGTGAATCCAGAGTGAAGTCATAGAGTCCCTCGAGGCCTCGTCGGACCCTCCCGAAGTGAGCAAAGTACACACAAATACATCACCATTCTATATTAAGCACAAAGGTATCCAAAAATACTTGCAAAGCGAGCAAATCAATTTAAAATACACACGCAGCGGACGAAGTCAATAGTCAAAAATACATTAGCAGCGACACCACTCCTCATATAAATAAAATATGGGAGCCGAATAACCACACATCATGAAACTCAAAAATCTACATAAGGGTTCCAACACTCAACAACTAATCATACAAATAGCTCGTGTCACACGAGGCACAACACAAGGAAGGGAGACTTACATCGAAAGGTCACACGAAGATGATGATCGCCCCATGATACTAATCACGACCAACAAACTCAGACGACGTGTCGCGACATCACCCGGTCAGACAAAATCTGACGAGACAAAACTCAACAAACACAACTTGACCTGACAGCCTAGGTTTCCACAACATAAGCTCCGATACCATTTATGTAACACCCCCAATCCGCTCAGGGATATTACACGCCGTAGAACCTTTCCTCAAGGATCTACTAGGCTGGTAACAAAATCGAACATCTCAACAATGCCTTTGAGGCTAAAATGACTCGGTAGACCGATTTGGGCTTTCAATAAATACATACAACTCAATCTCATTACATGCCCACGCAAGGGTCAAATATAACATACTCCCGTACAACAGGGAAAATACTGCAACAGAATTAAAGTACAAGTGAACCAATACAACAATGCACGGGTCCTCATGTGATTAGTATCGATCATATTTCATCATCCTTCGTGCCGACCCTGTGCTATGCTCCCCAACACCTGAATGTAATACAGAGATCCACCCCCCGATTGCTCGGGGGTTAGCAAAATTCCACTATTTTGCTAGTACAAGTACAAAGTGCAAAATACGAGTTATACGATTCAAGTTCACAGAATAATAAAAACTAGGAATCCTTAAAGATTCGAACACAACCAAAAATACTTCCCAAAGCAAGAGTTTGGATAAAACATTCCAAAACCGAAAGATCTCAATTTAAGGGAAACAATTTACAAAATGGTTTAATATGCCATCGGGAGTTTTAATAGAAAAAAATTTAGGATTATCGAATTCTTATCTATCCAAAATCAACAGGGGTCACATCCCAAAAGTTTTGTTTTCATAAATAAAAACCAACAACAATCCACAGGGTCAAAACCCACGTGTCCTCGACGGACATAAAAATCAGCAAAACATAACCACCCAAGATACGAAATCTCGGTCACACCCAAGGTACTCGACCTGGCCAATACATCCAAAACATATACATAACACCGTGAACACATGCCATGTCATCTCACGGTTGGATCAATCACTTGTTGTCTCCTGGCCACATGATTGCATATCATGTGTCACCATAGGTCCCATATACCACCGTGATCACTTGCCACGTCATCTCACGGTTGGATCAATCAGTTGTTATCTCCTGACCACATGATCGCATGTCATGTGTCACCGTAGGTATCCCGAGGCTCTCACGGTTGGATCAATCACTTGTTGCATCCTGACCACATGATCACATGTCATGTGTCACCGTAGACCCCGCACATATACATACATTCACACACATAACATAGCACGCCACGGATATCCAAACAATTCACCCAAAGGCAACAAACACATAGCACAACACAAGTGTCAAATCACGACACACCGAAATGAGATAATATATGTATATATATTATCAAAGCACAACAATAACACCAAGCGTATTCATAGGGTTCACTTTACCATTCACGAAACACACCATTCACAAAACACACGCGTTTTGAAAGTGAGCCCTTAACGAGGCTAAACCGAATCTTTTGAAAGTTCATTTCAAACAACCAAACAAATGCATTTAGACGATCACGGATCATTATATCCACGAAACAAGAAATGTATAAACAAGGTACTTGCCTCGAATAACCACAAACGCGGAGAATCAGCCGAAGTAGGATGGCACGAACCGACTACGAACCAACCGACTCTGCCGAACGCCAACTCGCGACCATAAACTACGAAAGACAACAACAACAATGAAAATGAATTCCATAGCACAACCTAAAGCCGCTGAATTGAAGGAACGAACGACAAAAGTTCAAGGGTTTCCCCCAAAATGGCCAAGAACACGAATCGAGCGACCAAAACATGAAAACAAAATACAATCCATAGGATATGTTTAACAACATCATTTAACAACAATCGGTTCATCAAAATCAGATAGAAAACGAAATCAAGAACAAAACACCCAAAAAGTCAACTCTAGGGAAGAAAAATACCTTGATTCGGTGAAGAACAATGGATTAGATGATGTTATAATCACCTAGGATGCTCAAAAACACCTTTGGATTGAGCAAAATCGACAAAGATCGCGATCCCTAGTCGCCCTTGACTCAACCTCGCGGAAAGAAGGAGAAATGAGGTGGAAATGATGTATCACGACTGCTGTCCAGTTTATATACACTGGACAGCTTAGCATTCGCTAATCTTGAAGATTAGCATGCGCTATCGAGGCACCGAAGTAAAACTGCTAGACCAAAATACACTGTTAGCGTGCGCTAACCACAAGTGTTTGCATGCGCTAACGAGACCTTCAGACCTAGTCCAGTAGCTCCTGGACTGTCCTGAACTACCAGGTAGCGCGCGCTATCCTCACCTTAGCGTGCGCTACTAATGCACCATGGTGCGCGCTATGTTACTAAATAGCGTGCGTTGATTACCGTCTGAGCCTAGTCCAATAGGCTCTGGACTATTTCTACACCACCAGTTAGTGTGCGCTACCACACCCGTAGCGTGCGCTAACAACCGCAGGATAGCGTGCGCTAACCAATAAATGTAGCGTGCGCTAACGACTCAGAAGGACAGCAATAGAACTCTCAGAAATGGGTACGAAGATGGATACCCGCAACTTTAGGGAATTACAAAACAGACCCAAATGCCCGAAAATCACGATATGACAACGAATAATCAAACCAAAGCTCACCACACATATAACAACGTTAGATGGACTTACGGAGAACATGAAACAACAGTTTCGAACGAGATTTGCAAGAATCGAACTCAAATGGGGAAAAGTCGCCAAAAATCATGGAACTCAGCAGAACGACACTGAAACGAACTCGAACATTAAAAAGTGCAGAATTAAACATTCTCAGAATGACGAAACGTTCACAAGCGAGCTGTTAAACGGACTCCTGCCAAAAAAATGAAATTTACCAAAAATCAAAAATCACGAATATTACATTTTGTATCTTTACCACTGCGTGGGTATTCATTGTAAAGAGTTGTATTTTTCTATTTGTGTCAGTCATACAACCTCACTGGTCCATGTAGTTATTTATAATTGACCTTAACAGTCCATATTATTGTATCGTTTGCCACGGTCGGGCAAACACTTGGTCATTTTGTGATGTTTAGCCTGGTAGATCCTCGTGGGAAGGATCTACAGCGTGTAGTATTTCCATACGGTTTTGGGGGTGTTACATTTATGGTATCAGAGATTAGGTTGCGGAAACCTAGGTTTTCGGGTCAAGTCGAGTCGTGATTTGTCTTGTAATTTGTCGTCATGTCATTCGAGTTATCGGGTGACAAGTTGAGTTGTGCGTAGTCACAATGTGTCAGATATGTTGTCGGATGAGATTTGTTGGTCCTAAGTATACAGAATATAGCTTGGAAAGTGTTTTAAGCAACAAGCTGTACGTTTTTCAACTCGGAGTGCGTAGCGGAAGTCTTGGAACAGTAAGTTGCTGTTGATACAGCAACTCAGTCTAATCTCCTGTTAGCTTGGTGCGTACAGGGTTTTGTAGTGTATACTTATATAAATCACACTTTATGAAAACAGTAACGGCAAAAGGTAAATAACACAGTATTTAAGTGGTTCGAGGTAATCCCCTCTATGTCCACTGGTCCTCCACACAGGAGTAAAACATTTATTATAAATACTGCGTACACAACTACATGTTTATAATCAAACCTATCCTTGTATCGTTCACACAGATAGATACAAAGATTGTCGCTTTCCCATCATGCTCATCTCAAACTCTCCTTGCATGAGATTTGAGAACTTCTCACACAGCTCTGGATTGGTTGAGCCAAATATGATATCATCCACATATATTCGAATTAATAATATGTGGTCTTCATGCTCCACTCTGAATAGGGTATTGTCCACCTTTCCTTTGCTGAAACCGTTCTTTTCTAGAAACACAGATAATGATTCATACCATGCTCTTGGTTCCTGCTTGAGTCCATATAGAGCCTTTAGAAGCTTGTAGACTTTGTCTCCTTTGACAAATCCAGAGGGTTGCTCCACATAGACTTCTTCTTCTAGAATTCCATTAAGAAAGGCACTCTTCATATCCATTTGGTAGACTTCAAAATCTTTGAATGCTGCATATGCAAGGAATAGTCTGATGGCTTCTAATCTTGCAACAGGTGCATAGGTTTCATAAAAATTTATTCCTTCACATTATGCATAGCCTTTGGCAACAAGTCTGGCCTTATTCCTAACAACAGCTCCATCTTCATCACATTTGTTCTTGTACACCCATTTGGTGCCAATAACTTCTTGTGATCTGGTCTGCCTGTTAGTTCCCAAACATTGTTCCTTTCCATCAGATTAAGCTCTTCTTGCATTGTATTGATCCATGAGTAGTCTTCCAAAGCTTGTTATGTAGTCTTGGATTCAATTTGAGACATAAAACATGAGAACATTGCCATTCCTTCTAGTAGAGTGGATTGTCTAGTCTTGATTCCATCAGTTAGCTTCCCAATGATTTGTTGGATGGGATGATCTTTAAGCCACTTAAGAATGTCTTTTTCTTCAGGATTTGTTCCCCCTATAGATTTGCTTTGGTGAACTTCTTCTCTCTCAGCATCAGCTTGATTCTGGCTTCCTTGATCTGAAACTGGATCAGCTGCGGTCTTGTCATCTGCAGGTGGAAGTCATGTCTGGTCTGTAGATGGGTCTTTATCAGCTACAGATAGGTCTTCATCAGCAGCAACTGGATCAGGTAGGTTCTGAGGTCTTATCTGATCTGCAGTTGAGTCTTTATCAGCTACAGATGGGTCTTCAGGCTGGTCTGCAGGTGAGTCCACCATTCCTATATCATGGATGATAACTTCTTCTAGGGTGGCAGATTTGAGTTTGTTCTCACTTAATTCCACCTTTTTCCTGTACTCAACAGAAGATTCATCAAATAGAACATGAGGTGTTTCCTCCACAACTAAGGTTCTTTTGTTAAAAACTCTATATGCCTTGCTTCTTTGTGAATATCCCATAAAGAAACCATCATCGGTTTTAGCATCAAAGGCATTTAGTTGGGTTTTACCATTGTTGTGGATGAAACACTTACAACCAAAAATATGAAAATAAGCAACTATAGGTGTTCTGCCATTCCAAACCTCATAGGGAGTTTTGCCATGTCTCCCTACTATCATACTCCTGTTTTGAGTGTGGCATGCTGTGTTGACAGCTTTAGCCCATAACCTCTTGGACAGGTCAGCTTCTGCAATCATGGACCTGGCTGCTTCCTTCAAGGTTCTGTTTCTTCTTTCGGCAACACCATTATGCTGTGGAGTCCTGGCTGCAGAGACTTCATGCGGGATCCAATTCTGATCACTATAATCAGTGATTGCTTTGTTGAGAAATTCTCATCCTCTATTTGATATGATCTTGATAATTGAGAGGGATTTCTCATTCTGGATCCTTCTCAGCAGCTCAGGCAACTTGGTTAGTGTTTCACTCTTTTTATGGAGAAAAACAATCCATGTGTACCTTGAGTATTCATCCACTACTACTAGAGCATGCTTTCTACCACTTATGGTCCTTGGCTTGATGGGACCAAATAGATCCATGTGAAGTAGCTCTAAGATTCTTGTTGTGAAAGTGGTAGGCTGGACTGGCTTGAATGATGCTCTTGTTTGCTTCCCGTTCTGACACGCATCGCAAAGAGCTTCCTTCTTGAATACTTCTTCTGTAAGTCCTCTGACCATCTTCTGAGAACTAATCTTGTTGATGGCTTTGAAATTTAGGTGACATAGTCTCTTGTGCCACAGCTACCGATTCTCAGCTATTGTTTTGGATAGAAAACAGGTATTAGGAGTTCATGTGTTCCCATCTATCATATAGACATCTCTCCTTCTGAATCCTTGTAGCTTCACTTCTCCAGATAGGATATCTATCACAATGCATTTCCAAATGGTGAAGACTACTAGATTCTTCTCATCACAAAATTGGGTTATGCTCAAAAGGTTGTATTTGAGCCTTTTGACATAATGAACTTTTGATATAGTGATGTTTCCTCTGTGCAGCTCTCCAAAGCCTTTAGTATGACCTCTAGAGCTATCTCCAATGGTTACGTCTGGACCTCTTTCTTTGATATAATTTTCAGCACCTTCTTGTTCCCGGTCATGTGCCTTGAGCATTCGGAATCTACAAACCATTCTTCACCTCCAATATTTGAATTTGTGGAGATGTGGTAGTAGTCCTTCCACCTTTTCTGCAATCAGACAAGCAAAGACTTAGGTACCCAAATCTATGTGGGTCATCGGGGGTTAGTTGGTTTCCTGGAGAATTGATTTCTCCTTCGATTATGGAAGTTATATTGATAGCCCCTAAAAGGTGTGTGTTGTCTGGGCTTGTATCCTATGTTGGGATTGTGTACTGGATATGCCTCATAAAATTGATGTGTGCCATTTCTAAATCTCGGCTGAAACCATTTATAGAATCTTTGGGGTCTCCACATGTGTTCATGTTAAAAATTTGGATAACCTTGAGGTTTCCATTTGCCCCTCCCATTTTGAAATCTGTTTTTGGGGAGTCTTTGATAATAATGGGCATGTTGTCTGGGTTGCTGCTTCTCCTTGGCCACTGCCTAGTCTCATGTCTAGGTGGCTGCCTTGTATACCTTGGCTGCAGCCTAGACCTGTGACTTGGCTGCTGCCTATTTTGAAACATTGGTTTATAATTAGGCTCAACAGACAGGACAAGTGTGTCTCCCTTGATGAAAGTGGTTTTAGAACTAGAGGGAGTATTCGGGTCATATCCAAGGCCTGATCTGGAATATAGTGGCCTTTTGATCATACACAATTCGTCCAGGGTTAGAGACGCCTTCAGGGAGGTTATTTCCTTCGCTTGAGTTTTACTTAGCTGAGTCAGTTTAGTAAAGTCAGCTTTGACATGAGCAAGTGCAGCTGATTTTTCACTATTTAAAACAGTTAATCATTTTATCTCAATTGTAGTGATATCAGCCTAGTTTTTAAAGTTGTCTGCAGCCTGGTTCTCAAGATCAGATTTTGTTTTATTCAACTCTAGGCTGAGTTTTTCAAAACCATTTTTCAGCTGCCTATTCTCATCTTGCAGCTGGGTCTTCTCGGCTGATACAGATCGGTGTGCATATTTTAATTTCTCAAAATCTTTGAGAAGCTGATTTACAGATTCATGGAAGTACATATCTTGTGACACTGAACTATGATTTGAATTAGAGGGTTTAGATGTTACCTCTTCATCATCTAGGTTGGCCACCGACAGTCATATTCCTCATCGTCATCAGAGAAGAATCCGCTGCTTGATTCTAGTTTCTCTTGATCTTCTCCAATGAGGGCTTTCCTTCGGTCTTCTTTTCTGCTCACCTCCTTCTTGCTCTCGTCCTTCTTAAGATCAGGACAGTCGATTTGAATGTGTCCTGTCTTATGACAGTTATAGCACTCCACCTTCCAGCTTCCGCCGTTTTGATTTCTCCTTGGATTCTCCTTATAATTTTTCTTATATTTGGAGTAATTCTTTCGGAAATTGCTGAATCTTTGCTTTATAAATGCCATATCTTCCTTGAAATCGAGTGGATTTGGAGGTTTGACATCAGATAAGCTCTTGGTGGGGGACTCGGCTGCAAATGCTATTCCCTTCTTTGCAGGCTCGTTTGATGATGAACTTGGAAGTTCGAATTCATAAGCCTTCAGGTCAGAGAATAGTTCTTGAATCTTTATTTTATTGAGGTCTTTGGATTCCCTCATGGCCAACACCTTTATACTCCATTCGGGACTAAGAGATCTTAATACTTTCAAGGCAATCTCCCTGTTGCCATAGGTTTTTCCGAGGGAGTTTATTTCGTTGATGATATCTGTGAACCTTGTGTCCACCTGGTATATGGATTCTCCGGTCTTCATCTTGAAGTTGTCAAACTTCTGAGTGGCGATTGACAACTTGTTTTCTTTTATCAGCTCTGTACCTTCACACATCACGGCAAGGGTATCCCAAATCTTGATCTTGACCATAGTTGATTTGTCAAGAGTTTGATATAGCACATCTCTAGCCCGGTTGTCAAGATTGGCCAGCTTTCTTTCTTCAATGGTCAGCTCCGTCCTCTTCTTGGGGATCTTCTCAGGCTTCCCGGCTGCAATCTCCTCAGGTGTGTTGTCCTTCTCGAAGATGAAGGGACCGTCCTCTATGATGCACCACATGTCGTCATGGATTGAAGATAAGTGTGCCTGCATCCTTATCTTCCAAAGATCATACTCGTCAACTGAAAAAACAGGTAATATAGAATGCATGTGTTCCATTTCTAAAATGAGAGATTAAATATATATATCCTCGATATATGGATCTGGTTCTTGAAATATTGAACCAACCACTCTGATACCACTTGTAGGTCACAAGTCGTCCAGGAATAAGTCTAGAGGGGGGGTGAAGAGACTTATTGAAACTCTTTTCCACAAAGGATGAGTTTCTCAGCTGATAGATATGTGGAAGTCAGTTGATGACGAACGCAAATAGTTAATGGAATAGTTAAGTATGAATGTAGCAGTTTAAGTATGATGCTAAAACAGTAAAGTACGCAGGAAATTTATAGTGGTCTCAGAGGTGGGGTAATCCTCTACTAATCCACTTTCTCCAAACCAGTTGGAAATGGATCCACTATAATTTTCAACCAGTGATAAATATTACAGTGATTCTACAACTTAGCTACAACAACTTCCAACCAGTGGAAATCCTGTCGTTGCAACTCCTTTCTGACTGCCTAGCACCACTTGATCTTCAAATCCTTGGATGCCTATCAATCGCGAAACTTCAACCAGTGAAGTACCCCTTACTCAGGTTTTAAGACAAGAGTGTTTTGTATTCTCCAACTAAGAGCTTTCTTGGTATATGAATGAGAGTACTGCTCTTCACGATGTTATAGATTTCTGATTGCTTAAATTGCTTTGATTGCTTGAAAGTATAGTTCGCACCATTTCGTGCTGCTCAACTTCAAATCTTCGGATATATATGTGTCGATATTTTGAGCTTTTCCTCATAGCCACTGTAAATCTGTAACAAATCCGTCCGTTGGAGAAATAGACTTCTTTGTTTTTCTTTCCGAACGTTGCAAGGCTGGATTCCCATATTTTAATCTATTTCCGACCGTTGTGAAGACTTCCATGTGATGGTGCCGAATCTTTTAATTTTAATATGAGTAAAATCTTCAGAGGTGGGTCTGGATGATTTATTTAAATCATATCCTTCCGGGAATCTCTCCAGTCTGTCCCTTATCACCTGCATGTAACTTTCCATATTTATTGACTTTTCAACGCATGCTGACGTGGACTGGTTTACTTGGCTGTGTTGTTACCCAAAATATTATACGAAATGGTTTGCTAGATATAGCTATGGATGAGTAACAAACAATTTGCGAGAGCACGTACGAAGGAATGTAAATAACACAAGATTTGCCAGGGTTGTTAGTCCCTGGCTTGAATGCTCTCGCGAGATATTATTAATACGAATACTGCTTTGGAGTACAAATATAAATGTTAGAGTACGATTAAAATGAGTGTAACGACCCTAGTTATCTAGCTCTTGAGTGCTGTTGATTCCCGGAAGAACCAGAGGTAATGCTCTGTGAGTTCTTGTTAACCAAGATGAAGTGCTATCTGTGGAGTGTGCTTGATCAACTATGCTTTTCGTGTGTTTGAATCAGTCTCCTTCTCCAAATGCTGGAGGTCTCCTATTTATAGAAAATGAGGTAGTTGGGATGTCCTGATCCCAAACGGGCGATCGCCTTTCCTGTATTATATTAAGCGGGCGATCGTCTCAGTACGTAGGCTGGTTTCCTTAAAGTCCACAGCTACTGCCGGCAGCCAGATGTGCAATCTAATGAGTAGACGACACGCGTCCATGTTGCTGTCTTGGGAGATCCCACCTAGGATCTTTCGATAGGTCTGTCGGTAGGTGAGACTGTCCTTGTCACCGACAGCTACTGATGGGCTCGAGTCAAGCCTATTCCTGTGGTGCCTTTTGCGGATCTGCACGTGGGCCTTCATACCGAGATTCGGTCTTCGTAGAGTTTGATGGATGTTGGTTTTACACGTGGCATAGGACAGTCGTCCTCGGTCGGGCACTAGAGTCGATCACTAGGTGCCAAGAGACGGTCGCCATGGACATCGACCGCTAGGCACTTGAACATGATCTGGCATCTTCGGTTGGCACGTCTGCCTAGGTCTATTTGATGCTGACTTTGGTCGCTCGGCCCTTATGCCGATCGCCTTTGAGGCGTATTAATCGCCGCACAACAATTACCCTCCAGCTCGCTCCGATGTTGAAGACGTGGGGTGAGGTGGTTCTACCGGCGATTAGACGAGCAACTCATCATTTTATGAAATAGACGATCGTCTCTCGAGCGGACTGATTTCGAATTTGGATGACCTCCCCGGTCACTGAAAAGAGCGGGAACTGGAAGCGGGCTTTGAAACGTCACTGGGGCACGTGTCACGCTCCTGTTGGGGGAGTCCGACAGTTTTGTCAGACTTGTCATTTGGCGTGCCCTCGAAACGATGCACATGCAACTTATCCGACAGTTTCGAGGGCGGCATTAAATGCGACTTATCCGACAGTTTCACTTCAGTCCTCGAGATTCTATTTATTTGCCCAGAAGTCCCCACTCTTGCCTATAAAAGGGGCTAGGGTTTCTGGGTTTATATCCTTATACATTTTCGTTTGAGAAGAAGACATAGCCGCGTTCCAATGAAGCTTTGCGCGACGATCGTCGTTTGACACAGACCCTAGGTAAGAAAAAATCTTTTCTTTTTCCCTTTCTTCTTGAGGATGTCCGGAGAAATACCAAATGTGTATGAGGCGGGTAGCACTTCCGCCGCCGCGATTTCGTCCACCCGGGATGATGTCCCTGTGGATTTTCATGTGGAGATGGCCGTCGAGGCCATCCGCGCCGGGATTGAACCCGCGGAGGTTGAATAACTTTTCAATGAGGCTGACGCGACCAGGTCGGCGGAGGCGGAGCGAAAGCGCTTGTGGGCCGAAGAGGAGGTGGTAATAAAAACTTATTGGGAGCATAACAATGCGTTCGGCAAAGCCTTTTTAGACTTTGCCGAATTTATGGAGAAAATGGCCGGCCCACTACCTAAGTTCGATTTTCGCACGTACTCGGTCGCCCACCCCCATGAACCAGTAAGACGGACGTTGTTCCAGGCCGCGTGCCGCTCCCCGTAGACCATTGGCCAGATTAAGAGCTCGGCGACCAGGAAAGACTTGGGCCGTTAGAGGGAGAGGTTCCACGTCCCTCCTGACGTTAGTCTCCATGTGCCTGCTGATAATGAACATGCCGACCAACCTCCTGAGGGTATGGTCGCTGTTAATGAGGCGATCATGGAAGCCGGACTGTGGTTCCCCCTGCCGTTCGCTGTTTCTTACTTGCTGACCGCTTGGAATGTGGCGCCGCTCCAACTGACGCCGAACGCCTGGTTGCAGATCGTTTGCACCTTTACGTTGTTTGGCAGTCATCGATTGTTCTGTCTTTCTTCGGTGCTGGAGATGAACTGTCTCTTTAAGTTGACGGCTCAGAAGGGTTCCGTCGGTGGCTACCACATTCTAAGTCGCTCGGGCCGGGTGATTCTTGGAGTGCCGAACAAGGTTTGGGGCGACCTGACGAAATGGTTTTGGGTCGGAGGAGCGTGGAGGTCGGCCACGAGTGAAAACCCGACTGATGAGTTGTATATTCCCACCGGCTTCCAAGAGAGGAATCCAAGTAAGGGTTTTTACTTTCCCTTCATTCGGATATATCCTAGACTGATCTAATTTGGCTTTCTTTATGCAGGTACTCTTGTTCCGACTGCAGGCGATCTACCTTTCGATTTTGCGATCATTTGGGATCAGATACTCAACCTTCCCGATGACCATATATACGCTCACCGGACAAACAACGAAGCCTGCTGGTTGGCTACTCGTCTGTTTCGCTTTCCCCGCCACTTAAGGATCCCATGTACGAACTTTTTACGACCTTCTTTTGATTGACGATATCCTTGATTGACGAAGGTGACTAACTTTAGTCGATCGCTTTCTTTGCAGAAATCCGTTTCCCTCGTTACTCAGAGCCCCCGACAGAGGTTGCCATGTCGAACCCAGGGATCATGAGTCGCCTGCGCCAGGGGAAGAAAACGAGCCGAGTCCCTGTGGCGCCGACCCGAACTCTCCCGGAGGTCAGTCCTGTCATGAAGTCCATCGCCGAGGAACAAGAGCCACGGGAGGAGGGAGGCCTCCGGATCAATCGTAAGAAGCGGATGGCGGAGGAGCCCTCGGCCGCTGCTGCTGGGGATGCACCTACCGCGGCGCCGTTGATCGACGTGCTTCCACTTTCCGCAGTTCCAATGGCAGAGGGGTCCACAGCCTTCTCCAGCTTCCTGGTCGGCTCGGCGGCTGCCCGCACTGATACCCCTCGGGGGAGGCCGTTCTTTGGCCGCGACCCGGAGAAGGTCGAAAGGTGAGCTTGGTTGCTCTTCTGGGTTATGATATTTCCATTGTTGGAAATATACTAACTCTGTTGTTCTTTGTGCAGGATCCGCCACTCCGGCCCGAACTGCTCGCTAATGGTTTTGGACTTCCTGACGAGCAAATTTCCTCGTGAGGCCTGCGACGTCCCTCCTTATGTTTCTCCGGATACCGCCTCTCTGCCGAAGGCCTGGATGACTGATCTGGATGCGATCGCGCGCCGGCGATCTGCAGATGCGACGCAGGCGACCTTCGCGCTGGCCCTTCAGACGGCTACGATGGATGCCCAGGCCGTGAGGGACTATGAGGGGCGGCCTTCCACTGCTCATTTCCAGGGAGAGCTCGAAGCCGCTAAACATCAAAATTCCGAGCTTGTCGACAGACTTGTAGCGATGGAGAAGAGCTCGGTGGAGGCGGCCAAGCAGGTAAGGCAAGACCTAGAAAAGGCCCGAGCGGTGACCGACAGGATGCGGAACTAGATGACGGAGGCCCGTAGGTCTCACGCGGCCGTGCAGAAGGAGGCTGACCAACTGAAGGTGACCGTCGCCCGAATGACCAGCGAGCTGGTGTCATCAAGGGGAGAGGTGGCCGCCAAGGTTGCCGAGCTTGAGGGCGTGAGCCAAACGGCTGCGGAGCTGAGGGGAAAGCTGGAGGAGACTGAGGCCGATCCCTTCCTTAATGTGGAGTACGTCGGAGAATTTGCCTACTATATATGGCTTATGCTGACACGATCCACGCCGCTAAGAAGGGAAGGCTCGAGTTCGGACCTTTGGCTGATAACTTCAAAGCCTATGCGCTCGAGCATCCTTTGCAGCCAGCCTTCTCCGTGCCGATCCTCGACCTCTCCTCGGATTATGGGGTCGATCTGAGTTGGTACCCGTCGCCGGACAACCTTGTCCATCCGGGTGCCCCATAGGAAGAGGGTTCAGAGCCTGCTGCTGGCGAGAGAGCGAGCGACGATCCAGCGGCCGGGGGCGATGGCTCGGCAGGGACACCCTGAGCTGGCTTGCTCTTGTTGCTTTTTTTTACTTGTAATTCTTTATAGCTTTCGTTGTATTTTGCCTTCGGGCGCTTGTACATGTATTTTGAATGAAATGAAATAAATATTTCTGTCTGATTTCTTGCATGTGTGATCGTCCATCTGAATCTTTTGCATAACTTAAAGTGTTTGAGGAGCGATCGTCATGCGTGCAGCTCCAAACGAATTGATATACTTAAAACTCATACTGGTAACTTTCAGAATAAAGTCGATCGTTGTGTACATGTCTGAACAAAACCGACCGTCATACGTGTATTTGAACAGAGACTCGTCATATGTATAACATCGCTCTCCCCCTTGTTTTTGTTTACTTAATGAAAGTAAGGGAACGAAAATAGATCGTTTGGCGAGCGATCTTCAATTTTGCAGATTCCTCGAGGAAGGCCGACCATCTCGGCCTAGAGGGACCATGCATGGTCGTGGAGTTCGATGGAACCGACCTCCGCGACCGTGTCTTGTGTACGAGCTACATTCCGTCGGATGGCCTACGTTCTCGCGGCTCTCTTAATTGTGAAGGTCCTCCGTAGGCTATGTTTTGCCTTGCAATGTAGCGATGGGGCGGACGATCTCAGCCTGGAGAAGTCCTTGCACGGAGCGCCGTCGGATTAATCGACTTCGCGATCGTGGTTTGTTAGCACTTTTCTACCTGGGACCGACATGTTAGATGACGGACCTTCGAGGGCATACGTTGGGATGGGGGGAGGGACGCGTCGCATTGTCCAGGTCCACCATGTTAGATGATGGACCTGAGGGCGGGCGAGCGTGTCCACAGGTCTGTTTTGGAGAGTCATTTGGCTACGCTCGCCTCAAGGGACATGCTCGAAAACAGACCTGTGGACACGCTCGCCCGCCCTCAGGTCCATCATATAACATGGTGGACCCGGACAATGCGACGCGTCCCTCCCCCCATCACAACGTATGCCCTCGAAGGTCCGTCATCTAACATGTAGGTCCAAGGCAGAAAAGTGCTAACAAGCCACGGTCGCGAAGTCGATTAATCCGGCAGCGCTCCGTGCAAGGACTCCTCCAGGCTGAGATCATCCACCCCATCACTACATTGTGGGGCAAAACATAGCCTACGGAGGACCTTCACAATTAAGTGAGCCGCGATAACGTAGACCATCCGACGGAATGTCGCTCGCGCACAAGACACGGTCGCGGAGGTCAGTTCCATCGAAATCCAAGACCATGCATGGTCCTTCTAGGCCGAGATGGTCGGCCTTCTTCAAGGAATCTGCAAAATTGAAGACCGCTCGCCAAATGATCTATTTTCGTTCCCTTACTTTCACTAAGTAAACAAAAACAAGGGGGAGATCGGTGTTATACATACGACAAGTCTCTGTTCAAATACACGTACGACGGTCTGTTTTGTTCAGACATGTACACAACGATCAACTTTATTCTGAAAGTTACCAGTATAAGTTTTAAGTATATCAATTCGTTTGGAGCTCCACGCACGACGGTCGCTCCTCAAACACTTTAAGTCATGTAAAAGATTAAGAAGGACGATCACACATGCAGGAGATCAGAAGCAAATATTTATTTCATTTCATTCTAAATACATGTACAAGCGCCCCAAGGCAAAATACAACGAAAGTTATAAAGAATTACAAGTAAAAAAAAGCAAAAAGAGCAAGCTAGCTCAGGGTGTCCCTGCCGAGCCACCCCCCGGCCACTGCATCGTTGCTCGCTCTCTCGCCAGCAGCAGGCTCTGAACCCCCTTCCTCTGGGGCACCCGGATGGACAAGGTTGTCCGGCGACGGGTACCAACTTAGATCGACCCCATAATTTGAGGAGAGGTCGAGGATCGGCATGGAGAAGGCTCGCTGCAAAGGATGCTCGAGCGCATAGGCTTTGAAGTTATCAGCCAAAGGGCCAATCTCGAGCCCTCCCTTCTTAGCGTCGCGGATCACGTCATCATAAGCCATATAGTAGGCAAATTCGCCGATGTACTCCACGTTAAGGAAGGGATCGGCCTCAGTCGCCTCCAGCTTTCCCCTCAGCTCCGCAGCCGTTTGGCTCACGCCCTCAAGCTCGGCAACCTTGGCGGCCACCTCTCCCCTCGATGACGCCATCTCGCTGGTCAGCCTGGCGACAGTCACCTTCAGCTGGTCAGCCTCCTTCTGCATGGCCGCGTGCGACCTACGGGCCTCCATCATCTGGTCCTGCATCCTGTCGGTCACTGCCAGGGCCTTTTCAAGGTCTTGGCTCGCCTGCTTGTCCGCCTCCACTGAGCTCTTCTCCATCGCTACAATTCTGTCGACAAGCTCGGCATTTTGATGTTTAGCGGCTTCGAGCTCCGCCTGGAGATGAGCAGTGGAGGTCCGCCCCTCATAGTCACTCATGACCTTAGCAACCATCGTAGCCGTCTGAAGGTCCAGCACAAAGGTCGCCTGCATCACATCTGCAGATCGCTGGCGCCCGATCACGTCCAGATCAGTCGTCCAGGCCTTCGGCAGAGAGGCGGTATCCCGAGCAACATAAGGAGGGACTTCGCAGGCCTCACGAGGAACTTTGCTCGTCAGGAAGTCCAACACCATCGGCGAGCAGTTCGGGTCGGAGAGGCGGATCCTGCACAAAGAACAACAGAGTTAGTATATTTCCAACAAGGGAAATATCATAACCCAGAAGGGCAACCACGCTCACCTTTAGACCTTCTCCGGGTCGCAGCCAAAGAACGGCCTCCCCCAAGGAGTCTCAGCGCGGGCAGCCGCCGAGCCAGCTAGGAAGCTGGGGGTGGGTGTGGACCCCTCCGCCATTGGAACTGCAGAAAACGGAGGCACGGCGATCAATGGCACCGCGATAGGCGTATCCCCAACAGCAGCAACCGAGGGGTCCTCCGCCCTCCACTTCTTACGATTGAGCCAGAGGCTCCCTCCTCCCATGGCTCTTGTTCCTCGGCGACGGACTGACCTCCGGGAGAGTTCGGGTCAGCACCACAGGGACTCGGCTCATTTTCTTCCCCTGGCGCAGGCAACTCATGATCCTTGGGTTCGACATGGCAACCTCTGTCGGGGGCTCTGAGTAGCGGGGGAAACGGATTTCTGCAAAGAAAGCGATCGACTAAAGTTAGTCACCTTCATCAATCAAGGCGATTGTCAATCAAAAGAAGGTAATAAAAAGTTCATACCTGGGACCCTTAAGTGGCGGGGAAAGCAAAACAGACGAGCAGCCAACCAGCAGGCTTCGTTGTTTATCTGGCAAGCGTCTATATGGTCGTCGGGAAGGTTGCGTATGCGCTCCCAAACAATCGCAAAATCAAAAGGTAGATCGCCTGCAGCCGGAACAAGAGTACCTGCAAAAAGAAAGCCAAATTAGATCACTCCAGGATATATCTAAACGAAGGGAAAGTCGAAACCCTTACTCGGATTCCTCTCCCGGAAGTCGGTGGGAATATCCAACTCATCGGTCGGATTGTCACTCGTGGCCAACCTCCACGCTCCACCGACCCTAAACCACTTCGTCAGTGATCGGTCAAAAACTTATCCTAAAAATAGGAGTTCTTGAGTCGCTCGCAAATATATACAAGGTAGAAGTAGTTTGTGGTAAGTTCTACCAAGGCCTTTTCTCTCGAGGATTGTCCAACAGGGCTTCGTATAATATTTTGTATAGATTGCAAGAAGTAAATACTAAAATATTCTAAAATATATTTTTAGGTTTTTAAATATTAACTAAATTAAATGCACTATATTTTAAACCAAACTATTTTTAATAAGACTATTTTATATAAGACTATTTTTATTAAGACTATTTATACTAGACTATTTATATTAAGACTATTTTTAACTAGACTATTTTTAACTAGTGAAAATGAATAGAAATAAAATGAGTTGGGAATTTATAAAATCTAGGGGATTACGGGTTCATTAAATTAGGTATTTAATTAAGTATATGAATTGATTTATATAGATATAAAAGAAAAAACGTATATTTATCGAGTGATCAACTTTTCACCTCTGTACTTTCATAATCAAAGATGTCTTAATCACTTTTGCTTTTTTAAGATGTTGATAACAAGATTAACACTTGATAGATTGAAAAGATGTGTTTCCAATACACTTAACAATCAATCAAGGAGGTTTCACTAGTAGAAATAGGATATGATCAATCTCTATTTAAACCAATTAGTCCTTTCATTTCTCTAACTTGACTATTTTTAGGATAAATGATCGTTCATCGAGTAATCAACTTTTCACCTCATAACTTTCGTATTCAAAGGTGTTTTAACCACTTTCGCAATCTTAAGATGTTGATAACAAGATTAACATTTGATAGATTGAAAAGATATGTTTCCAATTCACTCAACAATCAATCAAGAAGGTTTCATTAGTAAAAATAGGATATGATCAATCTCTATTTAAACCTATTAGTCCTAAAAATAGTTTAAATCAATCAAATACTCAATATATAACCTAATAGAAATTTCCCTTCCCCTAGGAAGAAAGATTAGCTACTCATTGGTTTATACAAACTTAAATTATAATAGAAATAATTGATATATATAATATATATAGAAACTTTTAATTACTAGAACTTAATGACAATAGATAAAACTTACTTGAATATGATAAATCAAAGTGCAAGAAACAAACTTCAAAATATAACTTCAAACTTGTTTAAAGGTTACAAGCTTACAAAAATTGAAAGTAAAATACTAAGTGCTTATTGATCAAGCACTTTTCAATTACAAACTAAATGAAAGAAAAACTTCAAACCAAAAATGAAATATAAACTAAAATTGAGAGTTCTAAGGAAAATATATTGCTAAAAGAAAGGAATATTTCTTAGCAAGAAGATGATTGAGAATTGGTAATTGGTGATTTTGCAATGGATGAAGATGTCCTTTTATAGGTGATTTTCAAGAATATAATTGATTATTTAATTCAAAATATCTATTGTAATATCATTTTTTTAATTCTTTGTTCACACTTCACCCATGTCTTTGAATTTTTAGATTTTTGACCAAAAAAATATCTTGTGGTTGAGTTCACAAGTTGGTCAAAAGTGGATTAATTTTGCATGGCATCTGCTTAAAAACGGCGATGAAAAACGGCCCAGTTTGCCCCGTGTTGTGTGCCGTTTTGTGGTGACTCGATCTCTTCCGGAATACGCGCAAGGACACGGCGCTAAATGCCGGCCGTGTGTGAAACGGTCCAAGACACGGCCCTTGTTGCGCCGTATGTGAAACTGCCTACATAACATGGTCCTTTTTGCACCATGTTGTATGGTCGTTTTGCCTTGAAAAATTCCCGTCGTTGGATTTGATCTTGTTTTCCGTCCTTTTTGATGCTTCATGTCAGTAATCTGTAAAAGAACCATTTTTAGCTCATGTTTGGACATATCTGTAAAATATATATTTTTAATCACAAATCAGTACAATTATGCCCGAAAAAATGAATATTTTGTATATGAATTTTAGATCAATTATGCACTAATCAGTCAGGTCGCCCCAGACCTTGTTCGGCACCCCAAAAATCACCCGGCCCGAGCGACCTTGAATGTGGTAGCCACCGACGGAACCCTTCTGAGCCGTCAGCTTAAAGAGATAGTTCATCTCCAGCGCTGAAGTAAGATGGAACAACCGATGACCGCCAAACAACGTAAAGGTGCAAACGATCTGCAACTAGGCGTTCGACATCAGTTGGAGCGGCGCCACATTCTAAGCGGTCAGCAAGTAAGAAATAGTGAACGGCAGGGGGAACCGTAGTCTGGCCTCCATGATCGCCTCATTAACGGCAACCATACCCTCAGGAGGTTGGTCGACACGTTCATTCTCACCAGGCACATGGAGACTAACATCAGAAGGGATATGGAACCTCTCCCTCCAGCGGCCCAAGTCTTTCCTGGTCGCCGAGCTCTTAATCTAGCCAAGGGTCCACGGGGAGCAGCACGCGGCCCGAAACAACATCCGCCTTACTGGTTCATGGGGGTGGGCGGCCGAGTACGCGCGAAAACCGAACTTAGGGAGTGGGCCGGCCATTTTCTCCATAAATTCGGCAAAGTCTAAAAAGGCTTTGCCGAATGCATTGTTCTACTCCCAATACGTTTCTATTACCACCTACTCTCGGCCCGCGAGCGCTTTCGCTCCGCCTCCGCCGACCTGGCCGCATCAACCTCATTGAAAAGTTCTTCAACCTCCGCGGGTTTAATCCCGGCACAGATGGACTCGACGGCCGTCTCCACATGAAAATCTGTAGGGACTTCATCCCAGGCGGACGAAATCGCGACGGCGGAAGTGCTACCCGCCTCATACACATTTGGTATTTCTCCGGACATCCTCAAGAAGAAAGGGAAAATGAAAGGATTTTTTCTTACCTAGGGTCTGAGTCAAACGACGATCGTCGCGCAAAGTTTCAGAGGAATGCGGCTATGTCTTCTTCTCAGACGAAAACGTATAAGGGTATAAACCCATAAACCCTAGCCCCTTTTATAGGCAAGAGCGGGGACTTCTGGGCAAATAAACAGAATCTCGAGGGCTGAAGTGCAACCGTCGGATAAGTCGCATTTAATGCCGCCCTCGAAACCCGTATGTGCGTCGTTTCGAGGGCACGCTAAACAACAAGTCTGACAAAACCGTCGGACTCCCACAACAGGAGCGTGACACGTGCCCCAGTGATGTTTTAAAGCCCGCTTCCATTTCCCGCTCTTTTCAGCGACCGAGGTGGTCGTCCAAATTGGAAATCAGTCCGCTCGAGAGATGATCGTCTATTTCTTCAAATGTGAGTTGCTTGTCTAATGCAATCGATCGCCGGTATAACCACCTCACCCCACGTCTTCAACATCAGAGCGAGCTGGGGGGCAATTGTTGTGCGGCGATTAATATGCCTCAAAGGCGATCAGCATAAGGGCCGAGCGACCAAAGTCAGCATCAAATAGACCAAGGCACACGTGCCAAACGAAGATGCTAGATCATATTCAAGTGCCTAGCGGTCGACGTCCAGGGCGACCGTCTCTTGGCACCTAGCGATCGACTCTAGTGCCCGACCGAGGACGACCATCCTATGCCACGTGTAAAACCAACATCCGTCAAAGTCTACGAAGACCGAATCTCGGGATAAAGGCCCACGTGCAGATCCGCAAAAGGCACCACAGGAACAGGCTTGACTCTAGCTCATCAGCAGCTGTCGGTGACAAGGAGAGTATCACCTACCGATAGACCCGCCGAAAGTTCCTAGGTGGGACCTCCCAAGACAGCGACATGGATGCGTGTCGTCCTCATTCAATCGCACATCTGGCTGCCGGCAGTAGCTGCGGACTTTAAGAAAACCAGCCCACGTGCTGAGACGATCGCCAGCTTAATATAATACAGGAAAGGCGATCGCTCGTTTAGGATCAGGACATCCCAACTACCTCCTCTTCTATAAATAGGAGACCTTCAGCATTTGGAGAAGGAGACTGATTCATACACACGAAAAGCATAGTTGATCAAGCACACTCCACAGATAGCACTTCATCTTGGTTAACAAGAACTCACAGTGTAACACCCCCAATCTGCTCAGGGATATTACACGCCGTAGAACCTTTCCTCAAGGATCTACCAGGCTGGTAACAACATCGAACAACTCAACAATGCCTTTAAGGCTAAAATGACTCAGTATACCGATTTAGTCTTTCACTAAAAACATACAACTCAATTACAATTCATGCCCACGCAGGGGTCAAAATACAACAACTCCCGTATAACGGGGAAAAGTACTGCAGCGGAAAACAAAATACAACTAAACCAATACACAACGTACGGGTCCTCATGTGATTAGTATCGATCATCTTTCATCATCCTTCATGCCGACCCTATGTTATGCTCCCAAAACCTGAATGCAAAAACAGACATCCACCCCCCGAATACTCGGGGGTTAGCAAAACTCCACTATTTTGCTAGTGCAGAACAAAGTGCAAAATACGAGTCATACAATTCACATTCCAAGATTAACAATAACCAGGAATTCTCAAAGATCCAAACGTAACGAAAAGTACTTCTCGAGGCAAGAGTTTGGGTAAAACATTCCAAAACCGAAAGATCACAAATCAAGGGAATAATTTATGAAACGGTTTAAAATGCCATCGAGAGTTTTAATAGAAAACAATTTAGGATTACTGAATCCTTCTCTTTCAAAAATCAACAAGGGGTAGCAGCCCAAAGGTTTTGTTTTCACAAATGAAACCAACAACAATACACAAGGTTAAAACCCACGTCACGCGTCCTCGACGGACATAAAATACATACGCACCCGTGAAGTTTCACTCGTGAATCGAGGGTGAAACCATTGGACTCCCTCCGTGGCCCCGTCTAACCCTCCCGAGGTGAGCAAACACATTCACAAAACATACACACCAACCTGTGAAATTTTTACTCGTGAATCCAGGGCGAAACCATTGGACTCCCTCCGTCGCCCCGTCGAACCCTCCTGAGGTGAGCAAACACATTCACAAAACATACACACCAACCTGTGAAGTTTTTACTCGTGAATCCAGGGTGAAACCATTGGACTCCCTCCGTGGCCCCGTCGAACCCTCCCGAGGTGAGCAAAATGCATTCACTAAACATACACACGCACTCGTGAAGTTTCACTTGTGAATCCAGAGTGAAGTCATAGATTCCCCCGAGGCCCCGTCGAACCCTCCCGAGGTGAGCAAACACATTCACAAAACATACACACACACTCGTGAAGTTTCACTCGTGAATCCAGAGTGAAGTCATAGATTCCCCCGAGGCCCCGTCGAACCCTCCCGAGGTGAGTAAACACATTCACAAAACATACACGCACAGGCATCGCCTAGGACCGGGACGAAGCCACAAATTCCACCCGAGGCCTCGAAGGACCCTCCCGAGCTGGCTAGCGAAACAATCAAGCATAGGCATCGCCTAGGACCGAGACGAAGCCACAAATCCCATCCGAGGCCTCTAAGGACACTCCCGAGCTGGCTAGCGAAACAATCAAGCACAAATAACATATCACACCAAGGATATCCAAACAATTCACCCAGAGGCAACAAACGCAAAGCACAACAAAATTGTCAAATCACAATGCACCGAAAGAGATAATATATGTAAATATATTATCAAAGCATAATAATAACAACAAGAGAACTCATAGGGTTCACTTAACCATTCACGGAGCACAATATTCACAAAACACATGCGTTTTGAAAGTGAGCCCTTAACGAGGCTAAACCAAATCTTTTGAAAGTTCATTTCAAATAACCAAACAAACACAATTAGACGGTCACCAATCATCATAAACAAGAAAAGTATGGACAAGGTACTTGCCTAGGAACCACGTTCGTAACAAGACGATGGATGGAATGTGGTCGAACATCCCCGAACGCTCGAACACTATCAAGAACGCGATAGCACCGAAATTACTACGGAAAACACCACTCGAATCATCAATCACCAATGGAATTCAACATCGGAATCATCGAGCACCTATAATCCTCCGTAAGGAACAATAAAACATGATTACGACGAGAACCAAGGCCGAAAACAACGAAAATCCTAACAACTATCAAAGGGAACTCATTCGAACATTTAATCAAACATTAAATTTTCAAGACCCTTCAAGAGCAAAGAAATCGCCCTTCGAGTCGAACGAATCAAAGATATGCATATCCAATCTGTAGAACATGTTCAAAACAATGTTTATACAACAATTAATTGATCAAAAATGGATTGGAATCAAAATCAAAAGGAAAATCCCCAAAATCTTCAAAACCAAGGGTTCAAGCCAAAATACCTTGATTCGGACGAAGAACACGGATTGGATGATGATATAATCAACAAGAATCTTCCAAACGTTTTGGAATTGATTAGAACCGTCCAAGAACTCGATTTCCCGAACCCCCGTCGCCAGCCGTCGCAAGAATTGAGAAAAAGGGTGAAAAATGAAGGTCTGGCCGAGCCCAGCCTATATATAGCCGGCAGGGTTACGTCCATAACCGGCAGTGCCTTACGGCCTTAACCGGCATTCATCCAAATCCGCCCAGCGCCTGCCGATCGCTTACGGCCGTAACCGACAGGGCCTTACGGCCATAACTCGGCACTTACGGCCGTGCAGCAGTCCTTACGGCCAGAATCGCATTCGTCCGAACATCGCACGACACCGTCTGGCCAGTGGCGAAAGCCCATACGGCCATAACCGGCATTCGTCCAGCCATGACTGCCGAGCACGTACGGCCGTAACCGGTACCTTACGGCTGTAACTCGGCCAGGCCAGGCCCTGCTCCGGCCGTGACTCGGCCGTGGCCACTCCGACGGCCCGGACAACCCCGAAACCCGAACCTGAATAAAAACCGAAGATACGGTTATGAAGTACTCGAAAATACGAATCTAAGAGCTAAGAGAACAAACGATTCCGACCACCCGAAATGTCAGAATTCGACAACAGAAAGTAATTACCCCAAACTTTGGGAAATTACGAAAATGGCCCAAAACGTCCGAAATACACGATACACGATCGAAACACCGAGCCGAAGCTCGCAACATGAATAATAACATTAAATGAACTTACTAGAAACTCGAAACAACAGTTTCGGACGAGATTCGCAAGAATCGAACTCGGGTGTGGAAAACCCGCTCAAAAACACGGAACTCAATAAAATGATACCGAAACGAACTCGGATGACAAAAAGTGTAGAATTAATCATTCTCGAAATGACAAAACGTTCATGAGCGAATCGTCAAAGCAGACTTTCGCCAAAAAAAAAAAGAAATTACCGGAAATCGAAATTACGGGTATTACACACTACCCTCCTTAAAAGAAGTTTCGTCCCGAAACTTAAAACAAGTAGGGAGAAGCAATATCCCGCCAGGAAAACTCAACAAGATACACAAGAAACGCGTAACTTACGCCCTTCGGCGAAACGTTACAAGCAACGCAAAGGAATATACGACGTGAAAACACGCTCCACGGCGACTAACACAACGTCACCGGTAGAGACACAATAAAATCAACAAGGGACAAGCGTCATCAAACAGATAATACAATCGAGTCGATTATCCGAACAATCATAAAATACAAAGTACCTATTGCAAGGAAACACGCACAGTCGAGAAAACAGAAAGTAAACACACAACGATCCACAAGGGCAATCACAAACAATTCGGACTACGCCGAAATCCTCAAAAAAAAATTCAGCTACCGTCTCGCAATGCACGGCTCAGTGACCCATCTGGCCATACTCGAAACAGCTAACTAATGGTGAATGACAATTCTTCACGGTACGAGATCAGGCAACAACAGTCGGACAACCCCGATCGAACAACAACGATCAAAAAACGATGATCGAGTAACAACGATCGAACAACAATGATCGAATGACAACGGGCGAACAATGACTCCAAGGTCCACACTTCAACTCAAGACATTAAAGAGCTGGTAGAAACTAAAAGATGTTACTTCCGAACAAGGTTAAAAAAAATCGAACCGAACTCGGTAAAGTCACAACAATAAACAGATCGATCCGAAACAAGGTCGCAACCCGTTCGAATGATGACAACCGGAATACCAAACAAGTTCAAAAAGTATCAACGAACACGAACAAGTCGATAGAATTTAGAAGGATAAAGTATAGAAGTAAAAAATAATACGGATATTACAATCGACCTCTTATAAAAGAAATGTCATCCCCGCAACTCACAACAACGGAAGCAAGGTGACAACAGAACAAGCAACTGACAGAAACATCTTTCAAAGGCCTCTCAAAGCCGATCCTGATAACTGTGCAAGAGCGCGAATATGTGACCTTCGAGTCCACCCTTGAAATGCGTTACTGACGAGAAGGACAATTTGCACGTACATGCCCCCGACATAATACGTTTGAAGCACCTCGGCCCGGCATACCGAAAATACAACTGCTAGGTACAATGGAATACATAACATCACAAAGCAACAAACCAAAGATGCCAATTCCACACAACATATCAACGTATGGTAGCCCGCATACACAGAATCATAGTAACGACGGCATCGTTCGGTGATGTCAATGGCCCGAATGATAACCAGCACGTAATCACAAAACATCATACAAATATTACCAGACTGCAAACAGGAACGATAGGTTTTAAAAACGAAAACCACCTTTGAAAAAGAAAGATTTTGGAAACACTAGTAGATCTTGAGTATCACTTTACAAAAAGTAGTACAAACACCCTTATCGAGACTTTGAAAACCATCTTGCGCTTGAACAAAATGAGGACACTTTTCTTTTAGTGAAAAATATTCAGAATATTCGACCCTCTGGTCTAAGTAAACGTGTTTCTAAAACATTGAAAATATCTCAAAACATTTTTGGTCCTCAATTGGAAAATTTTGAAATATATTGCGGCACTAGAAAGCACGTTGAAAACACCGCAAGAAAATAATTCATTTTAAAAGTATATCTCGAAATTTAATTTTCTAAGATACTCAAGGTTTTCAAAAATTCAATAGGTCAGAATACCCAAAACTCACAAAATTCTTTATCAAACCGTCATAAAACATTCAAGGCCAAAGTGCCAAAACTCGATTTAGGGAATCGGTTTTACGAATTAGCACTCAGTTTGCAAAATACTGAAGGTCGTTTTGAAAGGACTCACGCAGCGGATAAAATACAGTTCGAAAATACATTAGCAGCGACACCGCTCCTGATATAAACAAAGTATTAGAGTCGAATATCCACATATCACGGAATAAAAATCCACATAAGGATTCAATCAATCAACGTTATAATCATACAAGCAGCTCATGACACACGAGGCACAATACAAAGAAGGGAGACTTACATCCACAGGTTGCACGAAGATGATGATAGCTCCACGATACTAATCACGACCAACAGACTCAGACGACGCATCGCGACACGACTCAGTCAGACAAAATCCGACGAGACAAAACTCAACAGACACCACTAAACCCGACAGCCTAGGTTTCCACAACCTAAGCTCTGATACCATTTATGTAACACCCCCAATCCACTCAGGGATATTACACGCCGTAGAACCTTTCCTCAAGGATCTACCAGGCTGGTAACAACATCGAACAACTCAACAATGCCTTTAAGGCTAAAAAGACTCAATAGACCGATTTAGTCTTTCAATAAAAACATACAACTCAATTACAATTCATGCCCATGCAGGGGTCAAAATACAACAACTCCCGTATAACGGGGAAAAGTACTGCAGCGGAAAATAAAATACAACTAAACCAATACACAATGTACGGGTCCTCATGTGATTAGTATCGATCATCTTTCATCATCCTTCGTGCCGACCCTATGTTATGCTCCCAAAACCTGAATGCAAAAACAGACATCCACCCCCCGAATACTCGGGGGTTAGCAAAACTCCACTGTTTTGCTAGTGCAAGAACAAAGTGCAAAATACGAGTCATACAATTCAGATTCCACGAATAACAATAACCAGGAATCCTCAAAGATCCAAACGTAACGAAAAGTACTTCTCGAGGCAAGAGTTTGGGTAAAACATTCCAAAACCGAAAGATCACAAATAAAGGGAATAATTTATAAAACGGTTTAAAATGCCAACAAGAATTTTAATAGAAAACAATTTAGGATTACTGAATCCTTCTCTTTCAAAAATCAACAAGGGGTCACATCCCAAAGGTTCTGTTTTCACAAATGAAACCAACAACAATACACAAGGTTAAAACCCACGTAACGCGTCCTCGACGGACATAAAATACACACGCACTCGTGAAGTTTCACTCGTGAATCCAGGGCGAAACCATTGGACTCCCTCTGTGGCCCCGTCGAACTCTCTCGAGGTGAGCAAACACATTCACAAAACATACACACCAACCTGTGAAGTTTTTACTCGTGAATCCAGGGCGACACCATTGGACTCCCTCCGTGGCCCCGTCGAACCCTCCCGAGGTGAGCAAATACATTCACAAAGCATACACACCAACCTGTGAAGTTTTTACTCGTGAATCCAGGGCGAAACCATTGGACTCCCTCCATGGTGTAACACCCCCGATATATTCAGGAATATTACAGCGCCGTAAATCCTTTACATAAGAATTTACAAGGCTGAATAAAGGAAATGACAATAATAGATACCAGTTTATGAAATTTCTGAAATAAAATTCAACCGACTGGTTCAAAATCGAAATTACAAATATCCCAAGAAGAGTTATTATTACATCACTAAAATCCAAACATTATAAATCGACGACGTACTCGAGTACTTATTAAAATAACCAACAAATAACAGACAGTAAACCCGGCCGGAACATCACTCTGCACCCTCGTCGTCATGCATCTATAGTGGTTGTTTCCCCGCTCTTCTGGATCCTGAACATACACAAATGTTCACCCCCGAAGGGGTTAGCACAACGATACTAGTACAAGTACAATAATCATACAACAGTGATATAATCAACAATTATATCATAACAAGTTTCTCCAACGAGAATATCCACAACATATATCATATCATAACAGTTTCAACATATTGATGGTATTCCAACGATCCAGCGCACACAGCTATAGATTCCCATGATGATCCCATCGGACCAACGCATGGTGGAACTACCTGTCCAATGATCCAGCGCACACAGCTATAGATTCCCATGATGATTCCCGTCGGATCAACGCATGGTGGACATATATTCACAACATATTTACACGATACAATCACATCATACTTGTCACAATATAAACAATTCTAATTAGAGTACTTGCCTCGGTTCGTTGACAAGAATAAACTTCCACGAATATCAAAATACTCGAAGTTCGTCCCCTTCGATCAATCACGTGTTAAGCTCAAACCTTAACAAAAGAAATAGCACAGAATTCATTTCATGTCGAATGAACGTCTAACAATTCAACAATTTCGGTAGGAAGTCCTTAATATGCAATCTGTCTGGATAGCTTAACGCACGCTACACATCCTATGTAGCGTACGTTAATGCTACTCGTTAGCGCACGCAATACACACAGCCTAGCGTATGCTAACCATGCACGGTCAGTACCTCACTGGTCAGCCAACTGACTCGCCTGATGACTTAGCGCACGCTAAGTTGAAAATGTGGCGTACGCTAAACATACACGATAGCGCACGTTAATTAACGTAGCTTAGCGCACGCTAAGAGTGCATGGCAGTTCACTGGAGGGCAGCAGATTATACAAATGGTGATGAAGTAAACGAATTCCTCAGTGATTTGATGTTTGTTATCCGACTTCATGTTATGTTCATAACCCTTATGAATGATCTCAAGGATAATAACAACTTCGAGATGCAAGTATACGTATAATCGTCACAACACCATAATCCATCTTGATTACAATTCTCATGCGAAGTTGGTGATCTCCGGTTGATGTATTAGATTCCACTATCATTATACATATTCCGACTTCATCTTGAGGTGAACTAACAATTCCAACTTATATGAAAGAATATTTCCTAAGATGATTCTTCCTTTAAGTTCTTATAATATCACCTCCAATTCATGATCACAAAGATAACATAAATCATACGGATTGTTAACTTCAGAATGCTTCTCTTATCATTTGAAGTACTAGAATTCCGATTTCAAGGTTCCAACAATAATATCGTAATTGTAGACATTCCAATCTTCTAAACATGATGTTGTTGAATAATTCACTAATGAAATTCAATATCTCGTTAACGTGATCATCTTATCGCTTGGAATACAAATCTAAGACTGGTGATAGGTTGAAGGTACCTTAATATGCTGAAATCACTGAACCTCAAGGTAGAATCCGACTCCGGTTGGTTATGTGTCACTCCAAGGTGTTACTTCTCTTCAATGATCACTCACAAGTGATAACCAATATTCAAGGATCACTAATATATGTTCTTAGTGTGTTAGAGGGGTGATTAAAGCTCTTTGGCCTCTCAAGAATGAAGAATGGGCGAAAGAAATGAAAGCCAAAACGGGTTGTTGTCCCATTTATAATATTCTGCATTTTAACAAGTTCGCGCACGCTACTAAGCTTTCCTTAGCGTGCGCTAATAAGAGTTGACTTTAATCGTCTGTGTTCATCCGGGAATCTTATCCGGACCCATGTCCCGGCTGGCGCATGTGCTAGCCGTCCCGCTCAATAATTGAGTTCTTAGCGCACGCAACTCCTACATGCATAGCGTGCGCTAGTAGTAGCCCGATAGCGCGCGTTAAGCTACATTCTTAGCGTGCGCTATCACGAGTTTGCATGAGAAATTTTGCATGATGTTATACTTAAGTACAAGGATGCCAATGCAAGAAATATCATACTCCAATAATCAAAACCACAAATCCGAATAATACAGGGTTCGAATACAGGTAAAATACACAGTAATAAATCCGGATATTACATACTCTCCTACTAAAAAGGAGTTTCGTCCTGAAACTCAAGACGAAAATAACTCGGGATATCTGGACTTCATGCCATCTTCCGTTTCCCATGTGGCTTCTTCCACTCCATGGCGTGACCATTGAACTTTGACTAAAACGATTGGTTTGTTCCTCAACTGCTTAACTCGACTCTCGAGTATCTTGACCGGTCTTTCTTCAAACCTCCCATCTTGAGCAACTTCGATCTCGCCGAAATCAATGACATGACTAGGATCTGGTATATACCTCCGTAACTGGGATACGTGGAACACGTTATGAACATGGCACAATGACGGCGGCAATGCCAATCTGTATGCTAACTCTCCAACTCTCTCAAGGATCTCAAATGGTCCGATATATCTCGGACTCAGCTTTCCTTTCCTTCCGAAACGAAACATTCCTCGAGTAGGAGAAACCTTCAACAGTACGTGGTCTCCAGTACTGAATTCCAATGGGCGACGACGTACGTCTAACTACGATTTCTGGCGACTTTGGGCGGTTAACATCCTTTCACGAATCAAGGCTATCTTCTCTCGAGTCTGCACGATCAACTCTGGTTATGTTCCGATCAAGTCTGATGAATCGTCCCAGCAAAGGGGCGATCTGCATCTCCTCCCGTATAATGCCTCGAATGGTGCCATCTTAATGGAAGCATGCCAACTATTATTGTAGGTAAATTCAATCAACGGTAGGTGAACTTCCCAATCAGTTGACCAATCTAAGGCACAAGCCCTCAGCATATCTTCCACTGTTTGAATAGTCCTCTCTGACTGTCTATCAGTCTGTGGGTGATAAGCTGTGCTGAAGTTCAATTCGGTCCCCAAGGCCTTATGAACTGCTTTCCAAAAGTGAGACACAAAACGGCCGTCTCGATCAGAAACAATGGTTTTCGGCATACCATGCAATCGAACTATCTACGAAATAAATACTCGCGCCAATTTCTCTAGTCCCCATGTGTCCTTAATGCTTAAGAAATGAGCTGATTTGGTTAAACGATCAACTATCACCCAAATCATGTTCATTCCCGTCTTGGTCCTCGGCATATTAGTGATAAAGTCCATCGATATGTCCTCCCACTTCCATTCAGGAATTGGAAGCGTCTTCAACATTCCGGCAGGCCGTTGATGCTCGATCTTAACCTGCTGACAAGTCAAGCATTCCGAAACATAGTCCGCTACATCTTTCTTCATGTTGCCCCACCAGAAATTCTGCTTCAAGTCCTTATACATTTTACTGGTGCCCGGGTGGATAGAATAGGGCGAACTGTGAGCTTCCTTCATAATCGTTTGTTTCAGAACATTGATATCGGGAACGCAGAGTCGGTTCTGAAATCTCAAAACTTCATCATCATGGATTACGAATCCGGGGGCCTTTCCTTTGATCACTTCATCACGTAACCGAATCATCATAGGATCATCTGCATGTCTAGATTTGATTCCTTCGGTTAATGATGAAGTTATCTCCATCACGCACAGTTGTCCTTGGACTCTTTGTAACCACACTTCAATTCCTTCTCGAATCATCTCTCGTTGAAGGCTAAGTTGGGAGGTCAGCGTCTCCAGCATCTGAATAGAAACAGGCTTGCGGCTGAGTGCATCGGCCACTACATTCGCTTTGCCTGGATGATACAAAATCTCAAAGTCATAATCCTTAATCAGTTCTAACCATCTTCTTTTCCGCATGTTCAACTCTTTCTGACTGAAGATGTATTTGAGACTCTTGTGATCCGTAAAGATCTGACAATGAGTCCCGTACAGGTAATGTCTCCAGATCTTCAAAGCAAAACCTACTGCTGCTAGCTCCAAATCATGTGTTGGGTAATTCACTTCATAAGGTTTCAGCTATCGTGAAGCATAAGCGATCACCTTATCATTATGCATCAATACACATCCGAGCCCTTGGTTCGAAGCATCACTGTAAACTATGAATCCTCCAGTCCCTTGTGGAAGTAATAAAATTGGTGCTGTCGTCAATCTCTTCTTCAATTCATCAAAACTAGTCTGACACGACTCGTTCCACTCAAACTTTTGAGTTTTCTGCAGGAGTCGAGTAATTGGGCAGGAGATTTTGGAAAACCCTTCCACGAACCGACGATAATACCCAGCGAGTCCTAAGAAACTCCGGACTTCTTTCACGTTCTTTGGAGGTTTCCAATCCATAATTGCTTCGATTTTCTGCGGATCTACTCGGACTCCTTCCGCTGATACCACATGACCAAGGAACATTACTTCCTTTAGCCAGAATTCACACTTAGAGAGTTTGGCGTACAGTTGCTCGCTTCTCAAAAGTTCTAATACAATCCGCAAATGCTATGCATGCTCTTCTGGGTTCTTAGAATACACCAGAATATCATCAATGAACACGACCACAAATTTATCCAAATATTCGATGAACACTCGGTTCATCAACTGCATGAATACAGCAGGTGCATTAGTGAGACCAAATGGCATCACTACAAACTCATAGTGTCCGTAGCGAGTTCTGAATGCTGACTTTGGAACATCAGATTCCTTAATCCTCAGCTGATGGTATCCTGATCTCAGATCGATTTTAGAAAATACTGTTGCTCCTTGCAACTGGTCAAACAGATCATCAATCCGTGGCAACGGATACTTGTTCTTAATCGTCATCTTGTTCAGCTCTCGATAGTCAATACACAGTCGAAGCGATCCATCCTTCTTTCGGACAAAAAGAACTGGCGCTCCCCAGGGTGAAACGCTTGGCTGAATATAGCCTTTGTCCAGTAACTCCTCCAGTTGCTTCTTCAGTTCATACATTTCAGTAGGTGCCATACGATACGGCGCCTTAGAAATTGGTGTAGCTCCGGGTTCCAGCTCAATGGTAAATTCTACATCCCTTCGTGGAGGTAGCCCAGGTAACTCATCAGGAAATACATCTGGAAATTCGTTCACAACAGGAATGGATGAAAGTTCCACAATTTCGTCTTCTTTCTTCATTGCATAGAACCAGTACCCGATACAGCCCTGTTTCAACAATTTGACAGCTTTCATTGCTTTGATCAACTTTCCTGAGCTTCCTGGTTTCCATCCTTCAAACAGTACTTTGGAGCCATCATCAGCGATCAGCGAAATATTCCTCCTTCGGTAATTTACAATTGCTCCATATCGATTAAGCCAATCGTCTCCGAGTATTAGGTCATCTCCTTGCATTTCTATCACAATTAGATTTGAGAGCCACTCCCTACCCCCAAATAATACAGGAAAATCTCTAGTCTCTAAGTTCCCAACAATCCTCTCTCCACTCGGTAAACCAACCACATAAGGTTCACTAAGTATAAAAATCAGAAATATTCAAACGATTTACACAAGACAAAGATATAAAAGAATGTGTAGCTCCTGTATCAAATAAAACGCTAACTAGCTGGAAAAGGATTTGGACAGTACCCGATGCGACAGCAGCATCCTGATCGTCTGTCCTCCTCATCTCATACAGACGTGGGGGAACAGATCCGGCACTCGATGTCCCCTTTCGGTCCCATTGTCCTATGCCTCGTCTGCGGCCAAAATTTTGAGGCATCTGAACACTTTGTTGCGTCTGTTGGATACTAGCTTCCTTCTGAACTGGCTGTGATGAACGGGTTCCATTGTATTTGGTGGCGTCCTTGCAAAACGTCGCACGGTGCCCTTCCTGTCCGCAGTCAAAACATGTAACTGGGGTGCGCAAACAATCGCGCCAAAGGTGGCCTGGGCGACCACAATTAAAGCACTTCCTAGCTGTATCCGTCGTGGCTGACACTGTTCCGTAATTCTTTCCGCTCTTAGATGGGTGCGGAGGTTTCTTGAAAGAAAAAGAAGACTGGGCCTTGCGGGGCCCACTGCTCTTGTGCTCTGTAAAAGTACCAGAGACTTTCTGTTTCTTCGACTCCATAAACTTCTCCATTGCTGCTTCTTTTATTTCGTACGCCAACGCCTTATCCTGGTATTGGCGGAGAGTGGTACATTCAAAACCGGACATGTACCTCTGGATTTCTGGTTTCATTCTCATTTCAAAATGAATCATCATCTCCGCATCTGTTCTGACCAGATGTCGAACAAATGCTAATTGCTGATTAAACGTCTTAATCGTCTGGGATACGGGCGTCTAATGGTTGTGCGGAGAAAAACTCCCGAATTTTGGCTTCCCTCACAGGACGAGGGCAATACTGAGCTTCCATCATCATTTTAAATTCCGTCTAATCGGCATCATGATCTGCAGGTCGGATAGATTCCCACCACTCAGATGCTTCCCCTATCAAAAAGTACTGGGCAATAGGAGCTCTCCTGTCGTCCGGGCAATTAATTCCAGCAAAAATTTTCTCCAGTTCCTTCAACCAATGGTCCCAAGTGGGAGTCTCGGAAAATCCGTCAAATTTGGGTGGTTGCATCTTTGCCACCTCTTGTAACCATCGGTCACCTCGATTTCCCATTTCTGGAATCCTTTGTTGTCTATCTCCCTGCTGAATTCCTGCCGCCACTTGCATTCGGTCCACGACCTGAGCGAACTGAGTCATCTGGTTCACGACTTGACGAAGGATTTCTGGTACGCCAGGTTCCGGTTCGTTATTGATGGATTGTTGCGGCTCGCCTGAGCTACGACTAGCCTGATTAGAAGGCGACGCCTCCCTTTCAGCATTCCTTCGTCCGCGTCCACGACCGCGACCACGTCCACGTCTGCCTCTCAACATACTGTAAGCACAAGTACTTAATATACAGGAAACAACATTGTTCTAATGTTCAAGTATGAAAAGTACAACATGTAAAGAACGAGATAGAGTTTAGGAACTTACAACCACCGTTCGCATGAAGACGTAGGCAGTACAGTGATGTCATTCACGGCCGGTTACCTCAAAAGACGTAAATGACCCCTAATTTAACCCAATGGCCAAGATATCCAAAATCTTAGCTCCGATACCATATTCTGTAACACCCCCGATATATTCAGGAATATTACAGCGCCGTAAATCCTTTACATAAGAATTTACAAGGCTGAATAAAGGAAATGACAATAACAGATACCAGTTTATGAAATTTCTGAAATAAAATTCAACCGACTGGTTCAAAATCGAAATTACAAATATCCCAAGAAGAGTTATTATTACATCACTAAAATCCAAACATTATAAATCGACGACGTACTCGAGTACTTATTAAAATAACCAACAAATAACAGACAGTAAACCCAGCCGGAACATCACTCTGCACCCTCGTCGTCATGCATCTATAGTGGTTGTTTCCCCGCTCTTCTAGATCCTGAACATACACAAATGTTCACCCCCGAAGGGGTTAGCACAACGATGCTAGTACAAGTACAATAATCATATAACAGTGATATAATCAACAATTATATCATAACAAGTTTCTCCAACGAGAATATCCACAACACATATCATATCATAACAGTTTCAACATATTGATGGTATTCCAACGATCCAGCGCACACAGCTATAGATTCCCATGATGATCCCGTCGGACCAACGCATGGTGGAACTACCTGTCCAATGATCCAGCGCACACAGCTATAGATTCCCATGATGATTCCCGTCGGATCAACGCATGGTGGACATATATTCACAACATATTTACACGATACAATCACATCATACTTGTCACAATATAAACAATTCTAATTAGAGTACTTGCCTCGGTTCGTTGACAAGAATAAACTTCCACGAATATCAAAATACTCGAAGTTCGTCCCCTTCGATCAATCACGTGTTAAGCTCAAACCTTAACAAAAGAAATAGCACAGAATTCATTTCATGTCGAATGAACGTCTAACAATTCAACAATTTCGGTAGGAAGTCCTTAATATGCAATCTGTCTGGATAGCTTAACGCACGCTACGCATCCTATGTAGCGTACGTTAATGCTACTCGTTAGCGCATGCAATACACACAGCCTAGCGTACGCTAACCATGCACGGTCAGTACCTCACTGGTCAGCCAACTGACTCGCCTGATGACTTAGCGCACGCTAAGTTGCAAATGTGGCGTACGCTAAACATACACGATAGCGCACGTTAATTAACGTAGCTTAGTGCACGCTAAGAGTGCATGGCAGTTCACTGGAGGGCAGTAGATTATACAAATGGTGATGAAGTAAACGAATTCCTCAGTGATTTGATGTTTGTTATCCGACTTCATGTTATGTTCATAACCCTTATGAATGATCTCAAGGATAATAACAACTTCGAGATGCAAGTATACGTATAATCGTCACAACACCATAATCTATCTTGATTACAATTCTCATGCGAAGTTGGTGATCTCCAGTTGATGTATTAGATTCCACTATCATTATACATATTCCGACTTCATCTAGAGGTGAACTAACAATTCCAACTTATATGAAAGAATATTTCCTAAGATGATTCTTCCTTTAAGTTCTTATAATATCACCTCCAATTCATGATCACAAAGATAACATAAATCATACGGATTGTTAACTTCATAATGTTTCTCTTATCATTTGAAGTACTAGGATTCCGATTTCAAGGTTCCAACAATAATATCGTAATTGTAGACATTCCAATCTTCTAAACATGATGTTGTTGAATAATTCACTAATGAAATTCAATATCTCATTAACGTGATCATCTTATCGCTTGGAATCCAAATCTAAGACTGGTGATAGGTTGAACGTACCTTAATATGCTGAAATCACTGAACCTCAAGGTAGAATCCAACTCCGGTTGGTTATGTGCCACTCCAAGGTGTTACTTCTCTTCAATGATCACTCACAAGTGATAACCAATATTCAAGGATCACTAATATATGTTCTCAGTGTGTTAGAGGGGTGATTAAAGCTCTCTGGCCTCTCAAGAATGAAGAATGGGCGAAAGAAATGAAAGCCAAAACGGGTTGTTGTCCCATTTATAATATTCTGCATTTTAACAAGTTCGCGCACGCTACTAAGCTTTCCTTAGCGTGCGCTAATAAGAGTTGACTTCAGAACTGTCCAGGTTCATCCGCGGGAATCTTATCCGGACCCATGTCCCGGCTGGCGCATGTGCTAGCCGTCCCTCTCAATAATTGAGTTCTTAGCGCACACAACTTCTACATGCATAGCGTGCGCTAGTAGTAGCCCGATAGCGCGCGTTAAGCTACATTCTTAGCATGCGCTATCACGAGTTTGCATGAGAAATTTTGCATGATGTTATACTTAAGTACAGGGATGCCAATGCAAGAAATATCATACTCCAATAATCAAAACCACAAATCCGAATAATACAGGGTTCGAATACTGGTAAAATACAGTAATAAATCCGGATATTACATACTCTCCTACTAAAAAGGAGTTTCGTCCTGAAACTCAAGACGAAAATAACTCGGGATATCTGGACTTCATGCCATCTTCCGTTTCCCATGTGGCTTCTTCCACTCCATGGCGTGACCATTGAACTTTGACCAAAACGATTGGTTTGTTCCTCAACTGCTTAACTCGACTCTCGAGTATCTTGACCGGTCTTTCTTCAAACGTCCCATCTTGAGCAACTTCGATCTCGCCGAAATCAATGACATGACTAGGATCTGGTATATACCTCCGTAACTGGGATACGTGGAACACGTTATGAACATGGCACAATGACGGCGGCAATGCCAATCTGTATGCTAACTCTCCAACTCTCTCAAGGATCTCAAATGGTCCGATATATCTCAGACTCAGCTTTCCTTTCCTTCCGAAACGAAACATTCCTCGAGTAGGAGAAACCTTCAACAGTACGTGGTCTCCAGTACTGAATTCCAATGGGCGACGACGTACGTCTAACTACGATTTCTGGCGACTTTGGGCGGTTAACAGCCTTTCACGAATCAAGGCTATCTTCTCTCGAGTCTGCACGATCAACTCTGGTTCTGTTCCGATCAAGTCTGATGAATCGTCCCAGCAAAGGGGCGATCTGCATATCCTCCCGTATAATGCCTCGAATGGTGCCATCTTAATGGAAGCATGCCAACTATTATTGTAGGTAAATTCAATCAACGGTAGGTGAACTTCCCAATCAGTTGACCAATCTAAGGCACAAGCCCTCAGCATATCTTCCACTGTTTGAATAGTCCTCTCTGTTGTCCATCGATGCAGTGGGTGATAAGTCATCTTTGAAGTTCAATTCGGTCCCCAAGGCCTTATGAACTGCTTTCCAAAAGTGAGACACAAAACGGCCGTCTCGATCAGAAACAATGGTTTTCGGTGTACCATGCAATCGAACTATCTCCGAAATAAATACTCGCGCCAATTTCTCTAGTCCCCATGTGTCCTTAATGCTTAGGAAATGAGCTGATTTGGTTAAACGATCAACTATCACCCAAATCATGTTCATTCCCGTCTTGGTCCTCGGCATATTAGTGATAAAGTCCATCGATATGTCCTCCCACTTCCATTCAGGAATTGGAAGCGGCTTCAACATTCCGGCAGGCCGTTGATGCTCGATCTTAACCTGCTGACAAGTCAAGCATTTCGAAACATAGTCCGCTACATCTTTCTTCATGTTGCCCCACCAGAAATTCTGCTTCAAGTCCTTATACATTTTACTGGTGCCCGGGTGGATAGAATAGGGCGAACTATGAGCTTCCTTCATAATCGTCTGTTTCAGAACATTGATATCGGGAACGCAGAGTCGGTTCTGAAATCTCAAAACTCCATCATCATGGATTACGAATCCGGGGGCCTTTCCTTTGATCACTTCATCACGTAACCGAATCATCATAGGATCATCTGCATGTCTAGATTTGATTTCTTCGGTTAATGATGAAGTTATCTCCATCACGCACAGTTGTCCTTGGACTCTTTGTAACCACACTTCAATTCCTTCTCGAATCATCTCTCGTTGAAGGCTAAGTTGGGAGGTCAGCGTCTCCAGCATCTGAATAGAAACAGGCTTGCGGCTGAGTGCATCGGCCACTACATTCGCTTTGCCTGGATGATACAAAATCTCCAAGTCATAATCCTTAATCAGTTCTAACCATCTTCTTTGCCGCATGTTCAACTCTTTCTGACTGAAGATGTATTTGAGACTTGTGATCCGTAAAGACCTGACAATGAGTCCCGTACAGGTAATGTCTCCAGATCTTCAAAGCAAAAACTACTGCTGCTAGCTCCAAATCATGTGTTGGGTAATTCACTTCATAAGGTTTCAGCTGTCGTGAAGCATAAGCGATCACCTTATCATTCTGCATCAATACACATCCGAGTCCTTGGTTCGAAGCATCACTGTAAACTATGAATCCTCCAGCCCCTTGTGGAAGTGATAAAATTGGTGCTGTCGTCAATCCCTTCTTCAATTCATCAAAACTAGTCTGACACGACTCGTTCCACTCAAACTTTTGAGTTTTCTGCAGGAGTCGAGTAAGTGGGCGGGAGATTTTGGAAAACCCTTCCACGAACCGACGATAATACCCAGCGAGTCCTAAGAAACTCCGGACTTCTTTCACGTTCTTTGGAGGTTTCCAATCCATAATTGCTTCGATTTTCTGCGGATATACTCGGACTCCTTCCGCTGATACCACATGACCAAGGAATATTACTTCCTTTAGCCAGAATTCACACTTAGAGAGTTTGACGTACAGTTGCTCGCTTCTCAAAAGTTCTAATACAATCCGCAAATGCTATGCATGCTCTTCTGGGTTCTTAGAATACACCAGAATATCATCAATGAACACGAACACAAATTTATCCAAATATTCGATGAACACTCGGTTCATCAACTGCATGAATACAGCAGGTGCATTAGTGAGACCAAATGGCATCACTACAAACTCATAGTGTCCGTAGCGAGTTCTGAATGCTGACTTTGGAACATTAGATTCCTTAATCCTCAGCTGATGGTATCCTGATCTCAGATCAATTTTAGAAAATACTGTTTCTCCTTGCAACTGGTCGAACAGATCATCAATCCGTGGCAACGGATACTTGTTCTTAATCGCCATCTTGTTGAGCTCTCGATAGTCAATACACAGTCGAAGCGATCCATCCTTCTTTCGGACAAAAAGAACTGGCGCTCCCCAGGGTGAAACGCTTGGCTGAATATAGCCTTTGTCCAGTAACTCCTCCAGTTACTTCTTCACTTCATACATTTCAGTAGGTCCTATACGATACGGCGCCTTAGAAATTGGTGTAGCTCCGGGTTCCAGCTCAATGGTAAATTCTACATCCCTTCGTGGATGTAGCCCAGGTAACTCGTCAGGAAATACATCTGGAAATTCGTTCACAACATAAATGGATGAAAGTTCCACAATTTCGTCTTCTTTCTTCATTGCATAGCACGAGTACCCGATACAGCCCTGTTTCAACAATTTGACAGCTTTCATTGCTTTGATCAACTTTCCTGAGCTTCCTGGTTTCCATCCTTCAAACAGTACTTCGGAGCCATCATCAGCGATCAGCGAAATATTCCTCCTTCGGTAATTTACAATTGCTCCATATCGATTAAGCCAATCGTCTCCGAGTATTAGGTCATCTCCTTGCATTTCTATCACAATTAGATTTGAGAGCCACTCCCTACCCCCAAATAATACAGGAAAATCTCTAGTCTCTAAGTTCCCAACAATCCTCTCTCCACTCGGTAAACCAACCACATAAGGTTCACAAGTATAAAAATCAGAAATATTCAAACGATTTACACAAGACAAAGATATAAAAGAATGTGTAGCTCCTGTATCAAATAAAACACTAACTGGCTGGGAAAGGATTTGGACAGTACCTGATGCGACAGCAGCAGCCTGATCGTCTGTCCTCCTCATCTCATACAGACGTGGGGGAACAGATCCGGCACTCGATGTCCCCTTTCGGTCCCATTGTCCTCTGCCTCGTCTGCGGCCAAAATTTTGAGGCATCTGAACACTTTGTTGCGTCTGTTGGATACTAGCTTCCTTCTGAAATGGCTGTGATGAACGGGTTCCATTGTATTTGGTGGCTTCCTTGCAAAACGTCGCACGGTGCCCTTCCTGTCCGCAGTCAAAACATGTAACTGGGGTGCGCAAACAATCGCGCCAAAGGTGGCCTGGGCGACCACAATGCCCTCACTCAACATCCTCTGAGTGGCATTCTAGGGCATACTCCTAACAATCTCCCACATGCACTCAATGCCACACACTATGGTATCTAATACCCATGTTCTCCAGATGACGCTCCAAGCTAATCTAAGAAAGTGGCTTGGTCAGTGGATCAGCGATGTGGTCGGCTGACTCTACTCTATGCAGCACAATGTATCTCTTTGCAAACAAATTCTCTTATGAGATGATACTCTCTCTCAATATGTTTTGTATTGTTATGAAACCTCGGCTCCCAGGCCTGTGCTATCGCTCTATTATTATCATATAAAAATGAAAACAGACAACGTAGCACATGGTGTCACGTGAAGTTCAACCAGTAACATCTTAATCCAAAACCCTTCCTTTGGAGCCCTCCGAGGCCGCTTGATACTCAGCCTAATTGGTGGAATCAGCAGTTGCATTATACTTGGCACTATGCCAAAATACTGCTCCTCCATTAAGAGTAAAATGTACACAGAAGTAGACATAGAGTCGTCTTTCTGTCCTAGGAAGTATGAATTAGTGAATCCCATCACATTCAGTTCTCCACCGCCATATATAAGAACCATATCTCTAGTCTTTCTGAAGTACTTGAGAATGTTCTTTACGACAGTCCAATGTTCCCTACCTGGGTTTGCCTGAAACCTACTTACCACGCTCACAGCATGCGCAATGTTAGGTCTCGTACACAACATAGAATACATAAGGCTACCCACGGCCGAAGCATATGGTATATTACTCATTTTCTTTCGTTTTTCCTCACTTTGAGGACACATCTTCAAGGTGAGTTTTATTCCATGTCGCATCGATAGGAACCCTCTTTAAGAATAGTCCATCTTCAATCGCTTTAAGATTTTATCTATATATAGGCCTTGGGAAAGACCTATCATTCTCTTCGCTCTATCACAGTAGAGTCGAATACCAAGAATATAGGTTGCTTCTCACAAGTCTTTCATGGAGAAATTACTCGAAAGTCAAAACTTTCACAGAACTGAGCATTCCCACATCATTTCCTATTAGGAGAATGTCATCTACATATAGTACTAAGAATGTGATCTTGCTCCCACTAACCCTCTTGTATACAAAAGGGTTCCTCTTCATTTTACACGAAGTCAAACTCTTTGACTACCTCGTCAAAACGAAGGTCCCAACTATATGAAGGCTGCTACAGTCCATTTCATGGAGCTCTACATCCACCATTGCTAGGTCATTGGTTGCGGGTCGGTCTCTTGTTTATCACCTGGAACCTCGTGGAAACCCAGTTCCTCCAAGTGCATAAAACTATACCTCTCAGGTAAATGAGGCACCTTACTAGACCTACGAGGTGGTTGTACTTGTGTTACAGAAGGTTCGGTTCCAATTTTCTTGCACAGGTGTCTCCTGAGGAGTTTCATTGTATTCTTCCAAAGAAATATTTCTACCTGCTCCGCCTTCTTGAATGAACTCTTCTTCCAGGAAGTGTGCATGCAAAGCAACAATGATCTTTCGATCTTCAGGAATATAGAATAGATAACCCATCGTCCCAGGTGGGAATCTAATGAAACATCCCTTTGCGGACCTCGCTTCCAACTTTTCCAACTTAGTCTTCTGGACATAAGTGGTGCATCCCCAAATCCTAATGTGATTAAGACTTGGTTTCCTGCCCTCCCATATCTCATGTGGAGTTTTAGGAACGAATTTGGAAGGACATCTGTTCAAGATGTAAGCGGCAGTCAGAAGTGAATAGCCCACAGGTAAATCGGTAAGTCAGTATAGCCCAGCATGGATCGGACCATGTTTAACAAGGTCCTGTTCCTTCTATCTGACACACCATTTATGTAACACCCCCAATCCGCTCAAGGATAGTACACGTCATAGAACCTTTCCTCAAGGATCTACCAGGATGGTAACAACATCGAACATCTAAACAATGGCTTTGAGGCTAAAATGACTCAGTAACCGATTTGGTCTTTCAATAAAAACATACAACTCAATCTCAATACATGCCCACAGAGAGGTCAAGATACTCCCGTACAACGGGGAAATACTGCATTGGAAATAACGTACAACTGAACCAAAACAACAACGTACGGGACCTCATGTGATTAGTATTGATCATCTCTCATCATCCTTCATGCCGAACCTGTGCTATGCTCTCCAAAGCCTGAATGCAATACAGACATCCACCCCCCGATTACTCGGGGGTTAGCAAAATTCCACTATTTTGCTAGTGCAAATACAAAGTGCAAATATGAGTCACACAATTCAAGCTCCAAGAATAATAATGACCAGGAATCCCCAATGATCCAAACCTAACAAAGAGTACTTCCCGAGGCAAGAGTTTGAGAAAAACTTTTCAAAGTCGAAAGATCACAAATCAAGGGAAACAATTTATAAAATAATTTAAAATGCCATTGAGAGTTTTAATAGAAAACAATTTAGGATTATCGAATCCTTCTCTTTCCAAAATCAATAGCGGTCACAACCCAAAGGTTTTGCTTTCGCAAATAGAAAACCAACAACAATTCACAGGGTCAAAACCCACGTCATGTGTCCTCGATGGACATAAAATCAATACAACATAAACACCCAAGATACGCAAATCTTGGTCACACGAATACAACGCCAACTCGTGAATCCAGGGCTATACCATTACATTCCCTCGAGACCTCGCCGGACCCTCCCGAGGTGAGCAAAATACGTTCACAAATCATATACACACAAGCTCGTGAATCCAGGGCTATACCATTGGATTCCCTCGAGGCTTCACCGGACCCTCCCAAGGTGAGCAAAACACAAATACATAACACCGTGAACACATGCCACGTCATCTCATGGTTGGAACAATCACTTGTTGTCTCCTGACCATATGATCACATGCCATATGTCACCGCAGGTCTTATCATCTCACGGTTGGACCAATCACTTGTTGCATCGTGATCACATGATCACAAGCCATGTGTCACCATAGATTGTCTTAGGCTCTCACGGTTGGATCAATCACTTGTTGCATCCTGACCACATGATCACATGCCATGTGTCACCGTAGACTTTCGACCATATCCACATATTCACGTAAATAACATATCACACCAAGGATATCCAAACAATTCACCCAAAGGCAACAAACACATAGCACGACACAAGTGTCAAATCACAATACACCGAAATGAGATAATATATGTATATATATTATCAAAGCACAACAACAACACCAAGCGTATTCATAGGGTTCACTTAACCATTCACGAGATACAACATTCACAAAATACACGCGTTTTGAAAGTGAGCCCTTAACGAGGCTAAACCGAATCTTTTGAAAGTTCATTTCAAACAAACAAACAAACAAACATACCAAGACGATTACCGATCATCATATCCACAAAAAAGAAATGTATGAACAAGGTACTTACCTCGAATAACCACAAACGCGGAGAATCAACCGAAGTGAGGAGACTCTAACCATCTACGAACCCGCCGACTCCGCCGAGACAACCCGCGATAATAAACTACGAACGACAACAATAGCAATAAAAATGAATTCCAAAGTACGACCCAAAGCCGCCGAATTAAAGGAACAAACGACGAAAGTTCAAGGGTTTCCCCCAAAACGGCCAAGAACACGAATCAACCCGACAAAAACATGAAAACGGAATTTCAACCTGTGGGTTATGATCAACACGAATAGATAACGACAACAGAACTAACAATCTCGGATTTGAAATCCCAAAATCGAGAGAAACCCAAAATATCTAAAATAGGGTTCTAAAACCTTACCTTGATTGGGAGAAGAAGGAAGGTTAGATGATGATGAACACGAAGGAGACCCACCGAGATGATTACTACCATCAAAGGCCGATGAAAGCTCGTCCAAATCCACCCCAAATCGCCAAAAACGCATCAAGGGAGAAGGGAGTAAGGCAATGACCCGAAATAGGTCAACCCTCAAATATATATACTAGTGCGAAGCTAAAGTACATAAGTCATAATCCTTAACGTACGTTAGTGATGTTACATACGTAAGGAACAAGGCATTACGTACGTAAGGAACAAGGCATTACGTACGTAAGAGTCATCCAGACTTAACTGTCCGAAAACCTGAACAAGGTAACATACGTAACGAATGATGTGTTACGTATGTAAGAGAGGCATCGATAGCGTACGCTACCGATGAAGAATAGAGTGCGCTAATCATCTGGCAGTACAGAACAGCTGCCAAATGTCATATCCGAAAAGGATCGCGGAACGCGATGAACACGAATCACTACGGTCGAACAGGACACGTAGTACGAGAATCAAAACATGAGCTTAAGTTTAAAACAAACACATGATCCCGACACCCCGGAGGTTGGTAAAAGCGAGTACGAAAACAAGTACCCAGGACTTTGGGAAATTACAAAACGGTCCCAAAAGTCCGAAAAATCACGACACGACAATGGATAATCAAACCGAAGCTCACAGCACGTATAACAACGTTAAATGAACTTACGAGAAACCCGAAACGACATTTTCGAATGAGATTCACAAGAATCAAACTGAAGCGCAAAAACGTCGCTTAAGAACACGGAACTCAACAAAACGACACCAAAATGAACTCAGACGTCAAAAAGGGCAGAATTAAATATTCTTAGAATGACAAAACGGTCACACGCGAGTCGTCGAAATGGACTCTCACCAAAAAAAAAAGAAAATTACCGGAAATCGAAATTGCGGATATTACATACTACCCTCCTTAAAAGAAGTTTCATCCCGAAACTTAAAACAAGTAGGGTGAAGCAATATCCCGCCAGGAAACACTCAACGAGATACACAAGAACAGAAAACTCGCGCCCAACAGCGAAACGTTACAAGCAACCCAAAGAAACTTACAGCGTGAAAACACGCTCCACGACGACGAACACAACGCCACAGGTAGAGACATAATAAAATCAACAAGTGACAAGCGTCATCAAACCGATAATACAATCAAGTCAATTATTCGAACAATCACAAAACATAAAGCACTTATTACAAGGAAACTCGCACGGTTGAGAAAACAGAAATTAAACACAAAACGATTCACAAGGACAATCACAAACAATTCGGACTACGTCGAAATCCTCAAAAACGACACTAGGCATCTCCGTGTCCTTTCGGAGCAGAGACGCAAACTCGATCCTCCAACCTCTCAGCTACCATCTCGCAGAGCACGGCTCGGTGACCCACCTGGCCACACTCAAAACAACTGACAAATGGAGAACGATAATTCTCCACGGTACGAGATCAGGCAACAACAGTCAGACAACCACGATCGAACAACAATGATCGAACAACAACGATCGAACAACAATGATCGAAAAACAATGATCGAGCAACAACGATCGAACAACAATGATCGAACAACAACGATCAAACAACAATAATCGAACAACAATGATCGACAAACAATGATTGAATGACAATGGTCGAACAACGACTCCGAGGTTCACACTTCAACTCAAAGTATTAAAAGAACTTGTAGAAACTAAAAGACGTTAATTTCGAACAAGATTCATAAGAATCGAACCGAGCTTGGAAAAGTCACAGCGATAAGCAGAGTGATCCGAAACAAGATCACAGCCCATTCGAATGATGACCACCGAGATACCGAACAAGTTCAGAAAGTACCAATGAACACGAGCGAGTCGATGGAATCGAGAAAGAGAAAGTGCAGAAGTCAAAAATAATATGGGTATTATATCGAACCTCTTATAAAAGAATTGTAGTCCCCGAAACTCACAACAACGAAAGCAATGTGACAACACAACAAGCATCCGACAGAAACGTCTTTCAAAGGCCTCAGAAGTCGATCCTGATATCTGCGCTGAGGTTCGTACCCCGAAAGACTCGATAACCAACTCGCCCAAAACTGGATTCTGTGTCTCTCGAGTCCACACTTGTAATCTGCTACTGGCGAGGGAGGGCAATTTGCACGTACATGCTCCAGGTACAATGGAATATAACATCGCAAAACCACATACCGAAGATTCCAACTCAGCACAACATATCCACGTAAGGCAACCCACATGCACCAAATCACAGCAATGACGACATACATTCAGCGATTTCAACGGTCCGAACGATAACGATCACATAATCACAAGACATCGTGAAACAATCACAGATGTACGCAATCATACAAACCCAAGCTCTAACAGCTCGCCTAGGTGCGGTAACACGCAAGTCACCCCAAAATGACAACATTAAAGACTAACATTACACCTCTTACAGAGGGCTAACACAGCAATTTCATGTCGAACGACTCAATGCTCGCACCACCAATTCAATCACAACTCGGGGGCGAACACCCTAACGAAAGTGCGAACATCATACGTACATTCCCGGACCGCAAACAGGGAAGATAGGTTTTAAAAACGAAAACCACCTTTTAGAAAAATTGGAAACACCAGTTCATCTTGAGTATCATATTTCGAAATAATACAAACATCGTTATCAGGACTTTGAAAAACCTTCTTGCGTTGGATCAAAATGAGGACACTTTTCTTTTAAATTAAAACTTTCAGAAATATTCGACCTTCGGGTCTAAGCAAATGCGTTTCCAAAATTACTGAAATATCTAAAAATATTTTGGTCCTCAAAGTAGAAGAATTTTGAAACAGATAGTTGCGCTAGTAGGCGCCTAAAAAATACAATCCATTTAAAAGTACGTCTCGAAATTTATTTTCTAAGATACTCAGCGTTTTCAAAAAAAAATCCAATAGGCCAGAATGCCCAAAACTCACACGTATTGACATTCACTTATACACATCATAGTACACGCATCAATTCGTTCAAAATCAAGACAATACATGTCTTCTACTGGAAAACAAACAGTCAAAATATCACAGTCATAAGGACATAAATAGCGATAACACCCCTCATATAAACGGAATATGAGAGTCACATAACACACATCACGAAACCAAGGATCTGCATAAATATCCCATCACTCAACGACTAATCATACAAGTGGCTCGTGCCACACGAGACACAACACAAAGAAGGGAGACTTACATCCACAGGTCGCACGAAGATGATGATCGCCCCACGATACTAATCATGACCAACAAACTCAGACGACGCGTCATGGCATGACTCAGTCAGATAAAATCCGACGAGACAAAACTCAACTGGCACAACTGACCCGACAGCCTAGGTTTCCACAACCTAAGCTCTGATACCATTTATGTAACACCCCCAATCCACTCAGGGATATTACATGTCGTAGAACCTTTCCTCAAGGATCTACCAGGCTGGTAACAACATCGAACATCTCAACAATGCCTTTAAGTCTAAAATGACTCAGTAGACCGATTTGGTCTTTCAATAAAAACATACAACTCAATCTCAATACATGCCCACAGAGGGGTCAAGTACAAAATACTCCCGTACAACGAGGAAATACTGCAGCGAAAATTATGTATAACTAAACCAAAATAACAACGTACGGGACCTCATGTGATTAGTATCGATCATCTCTCATCATCATTCATGCTAACCTGTGCTATGCTCTCCAAAACCTGAATGCAATGCAGATATCCACCCCCCGATTACTCGGGGGTTAGCAAAATTCCACTATTTTGCTAGTGCAAGTACAAAGTACAAATATGAGTCATACAATTCAAGCTCCAAGAATAATAATGACCAGGAATCCTCAAAGATCTAAACCTAACAAAGAGTACTTCCCGAGGCAAGAGTTTGAGTAAAACTTTCCAAAGTCGAAAGATCACAAATCAAGGGAAACAATTTATAAAATAATTTAAAATGCCACAGAGAGTTTTAATAGAAAACAATTTAGGATTATCGAATCCTTCTCTTTCCAAAATCAACAGGGGTCACAATCCAAAGGTTTTGTTTTCGCAAATAGAAAACCAACAACAATTCACATGGTCAAACGTGTCCTCGACGGACATAAAATTAAAACAACATACACACCCAAGATACGCAAATCTTGGTCACACGATTACAACGCCAACTCGTGAATCCAGGGTTATACCATTGGATTCCATCGAGGCCTCGTCGGACCCTCCTGAGGTGAGCAAAATACGTTCGCAAATCATATAAACACGAGCTCATGAATCCGGGGTTATACCATTGGATTCCCTTGAGGCCTCGCCGGACCCTCCCGAGGTGAGCAAAACACAAATACATAACACCGTGAACACATGCCACGTCATCTCATGGTTGGATGAATTACTTGTTGTCTCCTGACCATATGATCACATGCCATATGTCACCACAGGTCTTATCATCTCACGGTTGGACCAATTACTTGTTGCATCCTGACCACATGATCACAAGCCATGTGTCACCATAGATTGTCTTAGGATCTCACGGTTCGATCAATCACTTGTTGCATCCTGACCACATGATCTGTAATACCACCAGTATTACATGCTGTTTCACGTTGAACGATCATTTCTATTTCTATTATTTAATAAATAAATGTACTCCATCGCGATAAACGTATTTGGAATGATATGTTCGTACTGTATTATCATGAATAAAGCTTGTCCGCACCTGTTATTCTTGTAATGTGATTGTGTGATGGTTGATGATTTTTCGGTGACATACCTTGATGTCGTTGGGCAATTATCGGTGCGAATATGATGGTGGCCAACGTCTTGTTCCCCGCGAGATTACTCGACGAGATTGAGAGGGAGTCGCGTTATAAGGAATCAATGTGATAATAACTTAGTGAACAAACTGAACCTTACGTATGTTATAAGCTATGTATTACGTACGCTAAGTGTGTGACATTACGTATGCTAAAGATAATACCTTACGTACGTAATGCGGTCATCGGTCTTCGGATAGGGTATCTTCGTCGGATGGTACGCATTGTCAGCCCACCTTTCGGTAGCAACAGGCAAGTCAACGGGTGTTACGTACGTTAGCCGACTTTCGTTACGTACGTAACGATGTGTGTGATTTAGTCCAGTTAGTTCTGAGTTTTTCTTACGTAAGTTAAGCTTTCTATAATAACGTACGTAACATGGCTTACGTACGTAAAGCTTCAGGCCTAACGTACGTAAAGCCATTCTGAATTTATAAAAGGACACCCTCCCTTTCATTTCTTCTGACCCAAAACTCACCCCTTGCTCTTGTATACTATCCTCCACCTTTCCTAAGTCTATTTTAGCTTCCCCAATCAAGTGTTATCGTGTTGGAGTGAGTTGATCAAGCTCCGGAGGAGGTTTTGAAGGTGCTACCCTCTCATTCTTCGTCGTCCTTCATCGTTCTTCATCCTCTTTTGTCAGTTAAGGTAAGTTTATCGAATCTTGAACTCATTTCAGTGTTGTTATACGAGTCATACTAAATTTCGGATGCCTTGGGTAGTTTAGAACTTTCTATAATGATCGGAACGGTGAAAACTATCACAATTGTTAATCGATGCCTATCTAGCTAGTAATTGGAATGGATGATGGTAGTACTCGTAGTTGGATGGGAACTCATAACCGAATTGTTAATCACCATCACCTTAGAATCATCTTGTTGAAGATTTCAATTATAATCCTATTACCATATCGTAAAAGCGTTAATAATTCCTTGATGATCTAACTAACGACTATCAACTCGGATAGGTATTCAAACGTGTTAGGATTTCAGAGAATTAGTGCTTAATCGTTCCATTCTAGTTATTTAAACTAAAATTAGTGATGTAATTACGGTAGCCTTGAGCCATAATCACGACGTAGGAATGTTGTATTAGAACATTGATCAACGAGATGATAAATTGTAAAATGGCGAACCGAGGAATTTAGTAATATGCATTATGGTCAAAAATAGAGAATTTCGATTTCGGCGACATGAACAACCAAGTTTAGAATCCTAACGGGACGGGCGGGGAATTGTCGTTAATCATCATTGTTACCATAAGATGTTAATCGACAAACATGTAATGGGTTGAGATTTCGGGTGTGGTCGTTCGAGCCGTTGTGTTATCAAGGGAGTAACTCTCGTCGGATTTGAGGCAAGTGAATCTTGCTCGGACCTTACGTCTTAAAATTTCAGAATATTGCATGTGTTACTGTCTATGGAATGGTGCTCGTCTTATCTATCTCGTCCGGAGTATTCCTGTGTAGATACTTCCGTGAACCTTGGCTGCGGCCTCTGGAGTTTATATATTGATATATCTTGCGGAACTGTGTTGAGGGATAAAACTTGAATGGTGCCCACGTCCGGAGTATTCCTGTGTAGATACTTCCGTTATCCTTGGCTGCGACCTTGGGAGTTTATGTGCTGATAAAAGAAATGACGTTGAATATTCGGTGATAACCTTGTTTTATGAATTTATCCGATTATATCAATGAAATTGGTTCGATTTGTCTCACCTGGGTTGACTGACGCGATACGTCGTGTCAGGCAAATTTGTTGAATATGTGCAGGACATTCCCGAAGGTTCCGGTCAGGCTTGAGCAGTGTTGGGGAGAAGACTTGTTAATTTCTTAAACCAAAATTTGAATAATCCACGTTGTGTAATAACCGTATGAATGGATATTATTACCTTTTGTATTTCGGTTGTACGAACGCTTTCATTAGAACATTTCCGCAAACTACTTGTTGAATAAATTGTTTTAAAACCTCTTTTAAAACTCGCCTTGTGGGTCCCACACGGGATTCACGGCACTGTGGCATCCAGTTTATTCTGGGGTGTTACAGAAAATGGTATCAAAGATGAAAACTCACGTGGAAGGTTGTATCAAAATATTTTGAAAACGTTTTGCCTTCAAAAGTCCAACACTCTTGGCAACTGTAACTCCTTGAGGAATGTCGAGGTAAAATACACGTAAACTCTTGAGAATCAGGTATAATGTTTGAATTCAGTAAGAACTCAGAGAGTGTTTGTACTAAACTAACCTTCTAGATCGAACAATCATCACTAATGGCACGTCATGGAGCTATAAGGAACGTAAACGCTACACATGGTTCTGTTATGAATCAACAGGAAGACAGGAACACCGGTGAAACTAACCCAAGAGGAAATCAGCCACCGCCCGTTAATCAGAACGAACAGGAGGTGGAAAACCAGAACAATGGGAGATTTGATCCAGCTTTCGTCCAGACCCTCGCCCAGGCCATTGCTATGGGAATCGCTCAGGTCAACCGGGCAGAACGGGTACCAGTCATTGACATATAGAGAACACTGGGAAGGACCGTTGGCTAGGAGAGATGCTGAAGGCCAGACCGCCATTATTCAATGGATCAGGGGATAAGCACGTGGACGATTGGATCTCCGAGATGGAGATTGCCTTCGAGGTGATCGGTTGCCTAGGGAACCAAAAATTACTGCTCGGAATCAACCAGCTCCGTGACACCGCAACCCGATGGTAGAGGACCTATAAGCCGGAGGACAGAGTAGTCAGGTGGACCGAGTTTTCCAAACTATTGAGAGACGAGTACTGCCCCCGGTCAGCTCAGACTGCTCGAGCGCGGAGTTTCTTCAGTGCAGGACCTCAGAACTTACCAGTACCCGATATCATTCGAGCTTACAGGACTGATCTAAGCTATGTCGCACAAATGGTTCCATCGAAAGATCAACGAATTTGCCACCTTGCTCAACGGTTGCCGAAAGATGTTCAACATTACGCGGCCGGGTTTCACTGCACCACTCTGAGGGCATATGAGGACGTAGTCACAGCATACGCCAGTACGGTTGTCAGTTCGGATACCGGGCATAACCAAAAGAAGTAGAAGACATCCAATCAGTCCGGGAGCACCAGCAGAATGAACTCGGGAATTGGGTTCTCCTCTAAATCAGCAGCTTCGTCCCAATAGAAAGGAGCATCTGATGGGCCCTCTCGCCAGAGCTGTTTTAATTGTGGCATAGCGGGGCTTACCATGAGTCAGTGTCGTAAGGCATCTACAAAGTGCTTTTCATGTGTAAAGGGTGGGCACATGTCTCGCTACTGTTCACGGATCAAACCTACACCAATTTCAGCTCCTCAGAGTCAGCAAGGCTCGGTACAGACGTCCAGAGCATCCTCCATGTCCAACTATCGATCCCCACCTTACCAAACTCCTCCATACGGTGCTGGAAGAGGACGTGCGCGTGGGGGAGGCACTGTAATGCCCAGGTAATTATTAAGTATTTATCCTGTATTCGATTTTGTAAGTTTTGACTTTGTGATGTTATTAATCGAAGATTGTTTTCCCATATTCGTATCCTTACATTTTCGTATCTTCAACATTTTGCATGCATGGTTCTGCACGTGATACCGTATGCTAGATGATGATTTTAGCGTACGCTAAGACTGTAATATAACTTACGTTAGCTGTTAATCTTAACGTACGTAAGCTCAGTTAACTCGAGATTCGACAAAGGTCGGCGTGTGGGGGCCAGTGTAGATTCTGAGATGCTCCGCGTGAACCTGGATGGTTTTCCAGCTAAGAAAGTCAATGGACTTAACGTACGCTAAGGAGGATTTTTAACATACGACATGGTCCTAGCGATTACGTACGTAAAGCCTGTATGCTAACGTACGTAAGCCAATGCCAGGAATAGGTCAATGAGCTCTGGCCAGACGTTAATGTACGCTAATCTTCGAGCATAGCGTACGCTAAGGATGTTACGTATGTAATGTAGTGTGTTTAGCGTACGTAATGGTTAGATTTCTATTTATAGACCTCAACCCCCATTTCATTTCTCACACTCACCTTGGTCGATTTTCGTGTTCTAAAGATTATCCCTCACCTTTTATCCCTCATATCATCATCTGGGCCAATTTTTGGGAAGCTTAGACCTTGTGGATTGGTGTTCAAGCTTCTGGTGAAGAGTTTCTTCAAGATTTTCATTGTTCTTCCCTTCTTTGAGGTATGTTAACTCTACACCAAGATGGAGATTATGTTCTTAGTTATATTATGAGATTTTCACAGAGGTTATTGAGCTTGTTATGTCGTAGTGAATCCAACACTATATTAGAAGGATTGTTTTGGGAGAATTACGGTTTCCATTGTTATTAGTTGAGCCATAATCTTTACCTACTTTAAGAATGGAATTTTCTGAGATGAACACACCTTGATGATGCTTTCGTAACACTCTTTTAAGGAACAAAGTGTTAAGGCTTACCCCCTGTATAAGATGAATTCAAGAAGGTGAATATGAAGGGTGTTCAATTATAATTCTTGCCTTAGATGAACTCGTTGTTAATCTACTTGGATGATTAGAACTAGGAAAGGGTTATTGGGGCAATCATTTGAACATAGAACTCGATAAGAAGAACTACTTGTGGAAGAACGAGAATCGTAGAGGTAAATTAACCTAGAACTAGATTGAACATGATTATCTCGTTATGTATCGTTGTAGCAACCGAACCAAGCATTTGAGTTGATAATCGGAATCAAAGTATGGAGTTTAATGGTATGATAAATATCTTTGGAATTGTAGACACCGGCTTTGTGTCCCATTGTGATCTCATAAATTTTCATGCCTTTTTCCAAACTTAGTATTTGTGGGGAGATAGGACCGAGAGCCGATCGTTCATTATTGATAACTCGATTATAACTTAGGGTGTTCGGTGCTCGTGCGTTAGTTTCGTGAGGTTGTTGAATTCCTTGTTATTTCCTCGTACAAGGTAATCGATCGAGGAGCGGCGACCTTCGGACGTGTTGACATTCGTTGGAGTATTTAGTTCTTGCCATCTTTGAGGCAAGTATCGTATTTGAAAATTGTTAATATTGGAATTTTTTATCATGAATACGATTTATTCTTGTTATTTAACATGAGTTTAGTTCCTTTGAATTATTTTGGTATTCGTTATTGATTTCTTAAATGTTCATGTTGATGGACCTATAGATTTGGCATATGTATATACATGGGTTATGTTTGTGTATGTTGTGATGATCCGAAGGGATCGAGCGATCTATGCTGAGGGCGCTGGAACGGATGTACACCATGCGTTAGTCCGACGGGATCATCATGGGGATCTATGCTGAGGGCGCTGGATCGCTGGACGGTTTTCCACCATGCATTGGTCTGACGGGATCATCATGGGGATATATACTGAGGGCGCTAGATCTTTGGATTAGCCTGTGTTGTGTTGATGGAATCACGTGGATTCGCATCGTTGGATTCCGGTGGCGGAAGTCCGTTTTATGTAATTTATGATGCATTGTTGTTGCATATCCGATTTATGTATTATGATACTTGTACTAGCATTGTTTTGCTAACTCCTTCGGTGGTGGACATTTGTTTTGATGTTCAGGTAGCCGAGGAGCGGGGAAGCAACCACAGTACCGACATGACGATGAAGTGGCTCAGTGATGTAAATTGATGTTGCCTTGTTTTCTAGTTATTTTTTTCAGTACTCGAGTACGCATATTTTGTTGGTGTTTGGAATGCTTGTAATAATGGACTCATTTAAATAGTTGAACTGGTTTGAATTATAACCTTAATGGTACTTTGGTAATATTATTATTTTCCGTATTTCTCAAATTAGCCTTGTAAACTCTTATATAAAGGATTTACGGCGCTGTAATTATTCCGAATATATCGGGGTGTTACAGAATATGGTATCGGAGCTAAGATTCATGGATATCTTGGCAGTCGGGTTTAGTTGGGTCTGTTTACGTTATTTGATTCATGGGTCGTTTGTAACATCACTTCTCAGCCAGCGTCGTCATTTGAACCGTGTTTGTAAGTCTCCTAATCTCATATACTACCGTTTTATTTAATTTCTGTTTTGTGAATATTGACGGATTTTCTTTTAGAAAATTTTGCCCTGGATATTGAGTATTTGTGTTTACAGTATGTTGAGGGGAGGTCGTGGACGCGGACGCAGTCGTGGATGCGGACGTGGTAATGCGAGACAGGAGGATTTAGCAACTACCCCAGAATTATCGGGTAGTCGAACCGATTCCCATTCTGGAGGACAATAGGGATCAGTGAATGATAACGCAAATCCTAACATGCCGGGAGTGCTTCAGCAGGTGGTCGCTCAGATGAACCAGTGCGCTCAGGTGGTTGACCGCATGTAGACAACGATGGGCCAGCAGCGCAACGAGGATAATCGGGGAGACAACTGGCTTACGGAGGTGGTCAAATTGCACCCACCTTATTTTGACGGTTCTGCTGAGATGCCAACTTGAGATCATTGGCTGAAAGTGTTAGAAAACATATTTGCGGGGATTAACTGTCCCGATGACCGAAAGGTTCCAATCGCCCAGTATTTTCTGACTGGGGAGTCTTTCGAATGGTGGGAGGCTGTTCGACATGAGGATCATAATGCTGAATGGACGGAATTCAGATTAATGATGGAAGCACAATATTGTCCTCGTCCAGTTAGAGAGGCTAGAGTCCGAGAGTTTTTCTCCCCGCAGAGTTCAGAGGCATCTGTGACAGACATAATCAAGACTTTTATTCACCAGCTGACTTGTGTGCGACACTTGGTCAGGACCGAGGCGGAGAAGATTTTCCATTTCGGCATATGGATGATACCCGAGATTCAGCAATATATGTCCAAATTTGAATGTACTACCTTGCAATAGTATCAGGACAAAGCACTGGCCTACGACATGAAAGAGGTGGCGGTAGAGAAATTGATGGAAGCAAAGAAGCAGAAAGTGTCTGGATACTTCATGAAAAGTAGGAGTTTCATTTCATTCATCTAGGAGACCTTCGCATCCTTCCCGAGGCGGAAAGAAGTTCCGGACAACATCAACAGTTTCAGACGCAGCGAGGAAATGTTATAACTGTGGCAAAGCAGGGCATGCTCGGCGTGATTGCTACGCACCTTCCGTGACCTGTTTCGAGCGTGGACAGGAAGGTCATCGTGTGACTTTTTGTGGAAATGTGACTAGATCTATTGGTACTCGCATTCCTGCATCGGTTCCAAAAGAGACAAGTGTGAACCAGACACAGCAAAGTGATTTCCAGCAGCAAAATGGTGGGAAAAGAGAGGCGTCCAGTGCTGGGTCCGTTCCTTCGTGCCTTTACAAGATGAGGAGGTCAGATGATCAGAACACTACTAATGCATCAGGTACGATTCAGATCCTTTTGCAACCAGTTAGTGTCTTATTCGATTCAGTATCTACACATTCTTTTATATCACTGAACTGTGTTAATCATTTGAAAATCTTGTGTTTATATGATTGTGAGCCTTACGTTGTGGGATTACCGAGTGGAGAGAGAATTATTGGAACCCTAGAAACTAGATATTTTCCAGTGTCTATAGGAGGGAGATATTGGCCATCAAATCTTATTATGGTCGATATCCATGGTGACGATTTAATTCTCGGAGACGATTAGCTCAATCATTATGGGGCCATTTTGAATTACCGAAGGACAGTTATTTCTATCATTGCTCATGACGGATCTGAACATTTATTCAAGGGATGGAGACCGGGAAGCTCAGGAAAATTTATCAAAGCCATGAAAGCAGTGAAATTGCTAAATCAGGGTTGTTACGGATTGTGGTGTTATGCCATGAAGAAAGAGGGAGTAGAGCTCGCATCTATTTCAGTGGTAAACGAATTCTCAGATGTATTCCATGGGTTGCCTCCGCGGAGAGAAGTAGAGTTTAATATCGAATTAGAGCCTAGGGTGGCACCTATTTCCAGAGCACCATACCGTATGGCACCAACTGAGATGTATGAACTAAAGAAGAATCTTGAGGAATTATTGCAGAAGGGTTACATTCAACCTAGCGTTTCTCCTTGGGGAGCACCCATTCTCTTTGTCTGGAAGAATGATGGATCCCTCCGATTGTGTATCGACTATAGGGAGCTAAACAAGGTGATGATCAAGAACAAGTATCCAATACCTCGGATCGATTGACCAACTGCAGGGGGCAAGGGTATTCTCGAAGATCGACTTGAGATCAGGATACCATCAATTGAAAATTAAGGAATTGGATATACCAAAATCTGCTTTCAGATCCCGGTACGGGCAATATGAATTTGTGGTAATGCCATTCGGACTTACCAATGCTCATGAAGTATTTATGCAATTGATGAATCGAGTATTCTTAGAATACTTGGATAAATTCGTGGTCGTTTTCATTGATGACATCTTGATCTATTCGAAAGACCTAGAGGAGCATGCAGAGCATTTGCGTATCGTTTTTGAGTACTTTGAGGAATGAACAGCTTTATGCGAAACTTTCTAAATGCGAGTTATGGCTTAAGGAAGTAACCTTCCTTGGGCATGTGATATCAGCTGACGGAGTTCAGGTAGACCCGAAGAAAGTCGAAGCAATCTTGGAATGGGAATCGCCGTTCTGTAGAAGGATTTTCCAAAATTGCTCGTCCGCTTACTCAATTGTTGCACAAGACTCAGAAATTCGTGTGGAATGAGAAATGCCAGGCTAGTTTTGATGAACTTAAGAGAAGACTGACAACAGTGCCTATACTAGCATTACCAGATGGAACTGATGGATTCATGGTATACAGCGATGCTTCAAATCTGGGTCTGGGATGCGTGTTGATGCAAAAGGATAGGGTGATTGCCTATGCCTCTCGACAGTTGAAACCATATGAAGTAAATTACCCGACTCATGACTTGGATTTAGCAGCTGTAGTCTTTGCCTTGAAGATTTAGCGACATTATTTGTACGACACTCATTGTCAGATCTTCACAGATCATAAGAGCCTCAAGTATATTTTCAGTCAGAAGGAATTAAACATGAGGCGGAGAAGGTGGTTGGAATTGATCAAGGATTAGAACCTGGAAATTATTTATCATCCAGGCAAAGCAAACGTGGTAGCTAATGCACTGAGCCGCAAACCTATTTCTCTTCGAGTGTTGGAAGCGCTTACATCCCAAACCAGCATTCAACGAGAACTAATCCGCGAAGGGATTGAAGTATGGTCACAAGGAGTCCAAGGGCAACTGTTTGTGATGGAACTAACCTCGTCATTGGTCGAAGAAATCAAATCTAAGCAGTTAGATGATTCTCGGATTCTTCGATTATGTGACGAAGTAAGCAAAAGAAAGGCCCCAGGATTCGTGATACAAGATGATGGAGTTATGAGATTTCAGAGTCGATTTTGCATCACCGATGATGATGTTTTGAGACATACAATCTTGAAAGAAGCTCACAACGCGCCCTATTCTATTCACCCGGGCAGTAGTAAGATGTATAAGGACCTAAAACAAAATTTCTGGTGGGGAAATATGAATAATGACGTAGCGGAATACGTTTTGAAATGTTTAACCTGTTAGCAGGTTAAGATTGAATATCTGCGGCCTGCCGGGATGTTACAGCCACTTCCGTTTCCTGAGTGGAAGTGGGAGGATATATCGATGGACTTCATCACCAATATGCCATGGACCAAGATGGGAATGAACATGATCTGGGTTATAGTTGATTGACTAACCAAGTCGGCTCATTTCCTGGGTATTAAAGACACTTGGGGACCCGAGAAGTTATCACGAGTGTTGTAATATTCGTACTTCTTATTTTTGGTAATTTCTATTTTTGATGTATGTTCATTTCAGATGACTAGCTTGTCACTGTTCTGGGATTCTGAATCTAGTTTGTTCTTTGAGTTTTCCATTTGGACGAGTCTCGGTGATGTTTTTACGTATTTTCGTCTTGAACTATGTTTTATCGCCTGTACGTTCGATTCTCGTAAAACTTGTTCGATTTCATTTTTTCTCAGTTCCCATAAGTTCGTATAGTTGAGTTGTGCATGTTGTGAGTTTCGGATTGTTAATCCGACGTTGTATCGTGATTTTCCGATGTTTGGGCCGTTTTGTAATTTCCTATAAGTTTAGGGAATTTATCCCCTTGTTCGGTTTTGGTTGTATACCTCGGACCGTTCCGGTTTATTGGATATTATTTTTCGTTACTTGTAATTTTCTCGGACCGTTGGGTCGGCATATCGTGTTATGGTATCGTATTTTTCAGTTATGGTAGCATCGTCTTTTGACGAGAGGCTGTCTGGCCTGACCTGTGCCAAACGACGCAAGACCCGCGACATTCTGTGCCGTGTCTGTGCGCCATGTCGCACAGGGGTCGCTCACTGTCTCGCGAAACAGCGCAGGACCCACGGCATTGTGCGCCGTGTCTGTGCGCCGTGTCGTACAGGGGTCGCTCGCTGACTTGCAACACGGCGATGAACACGGCGCTAGTTGGACCGTTTGTTGCGCCGTGTTCTGTCCAGCATATATAGGACAGACGGGTGTTTTAACCCCATTTCCTCATTTTCCTCTCAGTTCTTCACTTCTCCTTGGCGATTTCGGGCGATCTCAGTCAGATTTTTCATTCCATCATCGTATAACTCGGAATTGGACATTCTGTAGGTCACAAGTCGTCCAGGAACAAGTCTAGAGGGGGGGTGAATAGACTTGTTGAAACTCTTGAACTCTTTTTCACGAAGAGTGAGTTTCTTCAGCTGATAGTTAAACAAAAATGACTTGGAGTCGTTTGTTCTTGGATATGTGCGGAAGTCAGCTGATGACGAATAGAAATCAACTTAATGAAACACTTAACAATGTATGCATCAGTTAAAGTATGATGCAGTAAAACAGTAAATAACGCAGGCAATTATAGTGGTCTCAGAGGTGGGGTAATCCTCTACTAATCCACTTTTCTCCAAACCAGTTGGAGATGAATTCACTATAATTTTCAACCAGTGATAAATATTACAGTGATTCAAACCGCACTACAACATCTTCCAACCAGTGGAAATCCATGCCATTGTACACACTTGACTGCCTTGCACCTCTTGATCCTCGATCCTCGGATGCCTTTACAGTCTCTTACTCCAACCAGTGAAGTACCCCGTACTCAAGATTATAGACAAGAGTTTTTGTCTTCCCCAACTTAAGAGCTTCCTTAAGTATGAACTTTTAGAGCTGCTCTTTTCACGATGCTATTGATTGCTTTAGATTGCTTGATTGCTTTGATCGCTTGAATGTATGTTCGCACCGGTAGTTGCTCAGCTTCAAATCTCCGGATATATATAGGTCACGATCTCTGAGCTTTTTCCTTGTAGCCGTTGCAAATCTTTTGAACAAATCCGTCCGTTGGAGGGAGACTTCATTGTTTAATCTTTCTGAACGTTGCAAGGCTGGATTCCCATTATTTTATTTTATCTTCCGACCGTTGTGAAGACTTCTGCATGTGAGCGCCGAATCTTTTGAATATAAAAGGATTAAAGTCTTCAAGGTGGGTCTGGATGATTTATTTAAATCATATCTCTTGCGGGAATCACTCCAATTTGTCTCTTCACGTTGCATGTGAGCTTTCCGTAATACTTAACTTTTCAACGCATGCTGACGTGGACTTGGAGTACTTGGCTGCCTTCGAGTAGGCTGATATGCAGCTAACATCTCTGCAGACAGGTCCTCTCGGCTATTCACTTATCTGATCAGGTGACTTCCCTGAGGTACCTTGGGCTGATCACAGTCAAACTTCTCGATAAATTTTGTTGACTGAGCTACTCGATCGGACTCACTGTTCCTCTCGATGGACTTAGTCAGACTTGGTACTTAACCGATTTTCAGCCTAACAAATTTTTGGCCTACAGAAGATACTCATTTGGTTCTTCTTTACATTTTGCCAAGTTTTATACTTACATATTTTGGCCTATGGAAGATACTCATTTGGTTCTTCCTTACATTTTGCCAAGTAATAAACATTTGATTTTATATTAATGACATCATCAAAATCTAACAAGTATTCCTAACAAATTCCCCCTATTTTGATGATGGCAAAACTTTAAGTAAGTAATCAAATGACCAAGTCTGTACTTAAGTGCAAGACACAAACTAAAATCAGTCTAATATTGAGACAACTGGAAATTGTCATTCAACAGACTGTTATAAAATTTTCTGACTTGTTTATGATTGAAATTTACAAGAAAGTTTTTACAGGTACAGAAAATAAAATTACAAACATAAAGTCCTCTGCCTCTGCGAACAGGCTGTTTGGCAGGTTTGAAGGGTTTAGCTCCAATTGGTCTTATCTTGACTGGAGCAAGACCATATTTCCTCTTCACAACAAGTGCTGCGAAGTCTTGTTCTTGCTGGGATGTGAATCTGTTCTCAAGACACAATTGCTTGATTTCTCTTTGAAGCGCTAACTCATTAAGTTCACCGTCCAGACGGGTCGGTGCTTCCTCTGCTCTGAATGAGGGAATCATAGGATAAGCATTTTGATCTTTAGCATGCTTCTTCAGAATAGCCCAGAGCTTCGGATGGATTTCTTCCATGAAGTTTATGAAAATTTCCTGTGGGGAGAGTTTATCATCCTGGAGTAGTTCCCAGATGTAATAGCCTTTGATGAACCTCTTCTTTGCAGATCCCCACATCTCAAGAGCTTCAAATAAAATAAAGTCCTCAACATACCATAGCTCCTTTCCTTCCCATTCTAGAGTAGGTCCAAAACCTCCTCTAGTCCTCCTTCTCTTTCCTTCAGGTTGGTCAGCCTGGTTATCTGGATCCACAGCTTCCTTTCTCTTCAGACTTGAGGGTCCTTCAATTTGAAGGACATCTTGCTTCTTCTTGCTTCTTATTTCTCTCTCTTCCCCCTGAACTCTCTCTTCCCCCTTTTTGCCAGCATCAACAAGGATAGTTAATTGCTGCTCCATTTTGCTCATCCAACCAGACATGCCAAATGGCATTCTGTTGTTGGTAGGGGGAGGGGGCTGAGGAATCTCTCTCTGTAGAAGGGTGTCTATCTTGGCATTGATTGAATGAAGGTCAGGAGTGACCTGAGAAGATAGCAGCTCTCCAATTGTGTCTTTGACGATTTGCCTAATCAGCTCAGTCATGGTAGGAGATATCTGAGCTGATGGAGAGTGCTCTCCTGAGCCTTCTGCGAAAGAATCACTAGACTGCAGGCTTCTGTCTGCAGCTGGTAGGTCAGAGGGAGTTTTCTCCGGGGTCCCTGACCTGGAGTCTTCAGCCAGCTCTGCGTCTAGGCAGTGTGCAGGCAGTACCACGATCTATCTGCACTTCGTGAATAGGCTCTGGTTCCGGCTGCAGTTGCAGTTGCAGTTGCCTGTTACGGCTCCTTTTCTGCTTCTCTCTCTTCCTCTTTCTCTTCTTCTTTCTCCTGATCCTCATCTTTCTCTTCTTCTGCCTTTTCCTCAGAATTTTCTTTTCCTTCTTCCTCATCTTTTTCCTTTTCATTTCCTTTTTCTGCTCCTGCATCTCCTCCATCATCATCATCATCATTGTCATCATCATTATCATCATCATTTTTCTCCTCTTATTCTCTTTCACCATCATCATCCTTCTCATCCTCATCCTCCTTTTCTTCTTCATCCTTTTCTTGTTCTACTTCTTCTCCTTCTTCTTCTTCTTCTTCATCAGCCAACTCTTTTGTCTTCTCAATTTCTTCTGGCTGTTTTTCAACTAGAATATTTTCTTCTGTTTTTCTCTCATCTTCTTCTTCTTCAACCACCAAATCAATAATTTCATTATTTCCTCCTCCATCTACTTCCTCAATTCTAATCTCTTTTTCAACTACCTCCTCCTCCTCCTCTCCAAAAGTACCATCAAAAATGCTAAGCATGATAGAATGGATAAAGTGGTCCATGTTTCTTTTAAAATGGGACATGAACCATTTATCCTGGAGGATTAATACTAAGTCTGATTCTTTGCAAAATTGAATCAGAACCTCCTCAGTGGCTTGGGGATATTCCCAACCACTAGTTGCAATGTAGGTTTGAAGATTTGTAAAAGTCATAGTCTTGAAAAATTTCCACTATTCAAAAATATGTACAAAAGAGTGTTTTACTGCTTGTGGCTTAACAAGCTGGAGTTGTTCAATTGAAAGGTTGAAAGTATTATTTTCTAACAGGTTAAAGGTATAATCAGCTTCAGGGATAGAAATTATGAGACCTGCTTCTTCTTCTTCGGATATGTAGACTGGGGGGTGAGAACAGGTACAATCCGAGTCTCAATGGTGTCTGGTGCAGGCAGGTCTTCCGGATGAATTGGTGATCGGACTGAGGGGCTGGCAAGGTGTTCAGACTGCTCTCCTTCGCTAAAATGCAGTTTCCTTGGCCTCTTGGGAGAGGGTTCGGGTGATGACTGCAGAATAGAGGGTCCTTCGGGGGCTGGTCCCCGTCTCTTGAATCTGACTGCAATGGGTGTATCGTCGGACTCGGTGTCGGACTCGACTGCAGTTGCGATATCAGCTGCAGGTCTGTCCGACTCTTCTGATGAATGGTATTTTGGATATGTCCTTGAGTCCGGCAGCTCCTTCAACAACTGAGCTGCTTTCCCAGTGCCTCCGACTTTCTTCACCTTCTCATGGTCCATATGACCAAGACTTTTATTGGGGTGGAAGGGGTCAGTGTTTCCCTTTGCCACTCCGGTCTTCTCCAAAAACCAACTGAGATGCGTTCCAAACGCCAGCTTTGTTTTGAATCTTTTCTCATCGTCAAGCCACTCGACCTTGTTCACCTCTCGCACGAGTTGCCTGAAGATGTAGTCTGCCCAATCAACTTCTTCTTCCTGAATCAATGCTACCAACACCATAAACTTCGACGACGACAGTTGATCATAACTGCCCGCCATACCTATTATTATTTTGTTGGTAATATCCAACGCAACACGGTAAATCCTCTTGAGTTCACTCCTCTTGGCTGTGAATTTCAGTTTTTCCGGGATATTTTCCACCTTAATCTTTTTCCAGGTTTCGGCGGCGGATTGCTTGAGAGCTTCGACCGCTAAGCCACGGTGCTTCATTCCGAAGACAGAACGAATCGTCTCTCGAGATATGCTGACGGGTATTCCGCCAATTCTGCTATGAATTCCGTCTTGGATCAGATAAGCTTCGCGATAGAACTCGACGACATCCTCTTTGAACAGGTGTTGCGGGTTGATGTCAAGAAATGGGTAGATCCCATTAAGCTTCATTGCCCGAATCAGATTAAGCATGTCGTAGTCCTCCACATTGGCTTCCAATAAGCCTTCAAAGTCGACAACCATCGAGAAAATGATCTGGTCTTTTACCGCCTTCAAATTCACTCCTTCGAAAGATGTCATTTCTGCAAATAAAGGATTTTAGTGTATATTTTTGCTCTGAAAAATCTAGGGTTTCTGTAGGCGTAAAGAGTAAAGTGAAAGGTCTTCTTTCCTTATAAAGAAGATGAAAAGACGTTTGTATTAGTTTATTATATATTTGAACGGTGGTACGTCTTTTGGTATTCTTTTGAATTTCAAATTTGAATCGGTGGCCCAATTTGAAATTTGACAGTTGATTCTGATTGGCCACCGTGGAGGTTGATTTAATAGGCGATTGACGCGTGTATTAAAATCGCCACTTGGCTTATAAAAATGTATATTTAAATGCCATTCGTTAGCCAAAATTAATATATTAATATTATAAATGTGGCAGATAATAATTAAATATTCTGAGGTCAGTTTAGAAAACTTAGCTGGTCTGATTTGTTGACTGTTTGACCACTCTGCATCAGGTGAGTTGACTTCTCGCCTGGTATTCTGATCAGCTAGGTTGCTTCGTCTGGCCTTCGTCTTCTCGCCTGCATCAGCTAGGATCTGATTCTGGGGTCCGTCCTTCGTCTTCTATGCTTTAACTTGCTTCAGTACTAGATTCCCAATCTAGTAATCCAAGGTCTCTGCTCAGCTCCAGGAATCTTTCTTCTGGCAAGGGTTTAGTGAAGATGTAAGCTATCTGGTAGTCTGTGCTGACTCTTTCAACTCTAACCCTTTTGTTAAGCACATGGTCTCTAATGTAATGGTGCTTAACATCAATGTGCTTCGTCCTTGAGTGCAAAACCGGATTGTTGGTTATTGCAATAGCACTATTATTGTCACACCAAATAGGAACTTCGTTTGCAATGATATTATAGTCCCTTAGTCATCGATCCATAGAATCAGGCACAATACTGCCGCAACTAGGTATTCGACTCAGAGTGGAGATAGAGTTAGAAACACGCTTCTTGCTAAACCAGGATATCAGACTGGTTCATAGGAATTGACACGTTCCACTAGTGCTCTTCCCGTTGATTTTGCATCCTGCGAAATCCGCATCTGAGTATCCTGACAGCTCGAAGTTATCATCCTTGGGATACCATAGTCCAACATTAATTGTAGACTTTAGGTACTTAATTATTCTCTTGGCTGCATCTAGGTGTGATTGCTTCGGCTTGGACTGGAATCTTGCACAAACTCCAACGGCATATGATATGTCTGGCCTGCTTGCAGTGAGGTAGAGAAGAGATCCAATGAGTCCTCTGTAGTGGGTTGAGTCCACTGATATGCCTGCCTCGTCTGCATCCAGGTGATTACTTGTGCTCATTGGAATTCTTGCGGGCTTGGCTGATTCCATTCAATATCTCTTGATAAGATCTCTGGTATACTTTGCTTGGTTGATGAAAATTCCTTTTTCCATCTGCTTAACTTGTAGTCCGAGAAAGAAGTTAAGCTTTCCCATCATACTCATCTCAAATTCTCCTTGCATGAGGTTGGAGAATTTCTCGAATAGCTCTGGATTGGTTGACCCAAATATTATGTCATCCACATAAATCTGGACTATCAATATGTGGCCTTCGTGCTCCACTCTGAATAGGATCTTGTCCACTTTCCCTTTGCAAAATCCATTTTTCTCAAGAAACACAGATAGTGTTTCATACCACGCTCTTGGTGCTTGCTTAAGTCCATACAGAGCCTTCAGTAGCTTATAGACTTTGTCTCCTTTGACAAAAACTGGGGGTTGCTCTATATAGACTTCTTCTTCTAGGATTCTGTTCAGAAAAGCACTCTTTACATCCATCTGATATACTTCAAAGTCCTTGAATGCAGCATATGCGAGGAATAATCTGATGGCCTCTAATCTTGCAACAGGTGCATAGGTTTCATCAAAATCTATTCCCTCACACTGTGCATAACCTTTTGCTACAAGTCTGGCTTTATTCCTAACAACAGCTCCGTCTTCATCACTCTTGTTTTTATACACCCATTTGGTGCCAATAACTTTCTTGTGATCGATCATGCATTAGTTCCCAAACTTTGTTTCTTTCCATCTGCTCCAATTCCTCTTGCATGGCATTGATCCATGAATAATCTTCCAAGGCTTGTTCTGTAGTCTTGGGTTCAATTTGCGACATAAAACATGAGAACATCGCCATTCCTGCTGGTAGGGTTGACTGTCTCGTCTTAACTCCATCGGTCAACTTTCCAATAATTTGCTGAATCGGGTGATCCTTGAGCCATTTGGGGATATCGTCTTCTTCTGGTTTGTTCCCCTGTTGGATTGCCCCGGTGGTTATCTGCATTAGCCGGGTTCTGGTCTGCAGAATGGATCGGCTACCGCCTTGTCATCTGCAGCTTGGTTACGATCTGCAGATGAGTCTTTGTCGACTCACTGGTCTTCTTCGACAAGAATGGATCAGATAGATTTGGTGATCCTGTCTGATCTGCAGTTTGGTCTTCATCAGCTGCAGTTGGGTCGTCAGGCTGGTCTGCAGGTGAGTCCACCATTCCAGTGTCATGAACAATGACTTCTTCAAGGGTTGCTGATTTGAGCTTGTTCTCAATCAGCTCAACTTGTTTCCTGTACTCAACGGTAGATTCATCAAAAACAACATGGGGTGTTTCCTCCACAACTAAGGTTCTTTTATTAAAAACTCTATATGCCTTGCTTCTTTGGGAATATCCCATAAAGAGACGTCATCAGTTTAGCATCAAAGGCATTTAGTCGTGTTTTACCGTTGTTGTGGATGAAACACTTACAACCAAAAACATGAAAGTAAGCAACGGTAGGAGTTCTATTATTCCAAACCTCATAGGAGTTTTGCCATGTCTCCCTACTATCATACTCCTGCTGCAGGTGTGACAGTGTGTTGTGACTTGACCCGAGAACCTTTTGGGTAGGTCCGCTTCTGCAATCATGGACCTTGCTGCTTCCTTCAGGGTTCTGTTCCTTCTTTCAGCAACACCATTCTGCTGGGGCGTCCTGGCTGCAGAGAGCTCATGCTGGATCCCATTCTAATCGCTGTAATCAGTGATCGCCTTGTTGAGAAACTCTCCTCCTCTATCTGATCTGATATTGATTATGGAGAGGGATTTCTCATTCTGGATCCTTCTCAGCAGCTCAGGTAACTTGGTCAGGGTTTCACTTTTCTTGTATAGGAAGATAATCCAAGTGTACCTTGAATAATCATCTACTATTACAAGTGCATGTTTTCGGCCGCTCAAAGTCCTTGGCTTGATAGGACCAAATAGATCCATGTGGAGTAGATCTAAGATCCTTGTTGTGAGCGTTGTAGGCTGAACTGGCTTGAACGATGCCTTGGTCTGCTTTCCCTTCTGACATGCATCACAAAGTGCTTCCTTCTTGAATGCTTCATTTGGAAGTCCTCTGACCAGCTTCTGAGAGCTAATCTTGTTGATGGCTTTGAAGTTCAGGTGACATAGTCTTTTGTGCCACAGCCATCCATTCTCAGCTACTGTCTTGGATAGAAAGCAGGAGTTAGGTGTTCCTGTGTTCCAATCAATCATGTATACATCTCTTCTTCTGAAACCTTGTAGCTTTATTTCTCCAGATAAGATGTCTATCACCATACACTTCAAGATGGTGAAGACTACTAAATTTTTCTCGTCACAGAACTGGCTTATGCTCAGGAGGTTGTATTTGAGCCCTTTGACATAATGGACTTTGGATATCACAATGTTTCCTCGGTGCAGCTCTCCAAAGCCTTTTGTCTGTCCTCTAGAGCTGTCTCCAAAGGTTACATCGGGACCTCTTTCTTTGATGTATTTGGTCAGCATCTTCTTGTTCCCGGTCATATGCCTCGAGCATCCAGAGTCTACAAACCATTCTTCACCTCCAAAATTTGAGCTTGAGGAGATGTGGTTGTAGTCCTTCCACCTTTTCTGCAATTAAACAAGCAGAGATTTAGGTACCCAAATTTGTGTGGGTCCTTTGGGGTTAGTTGGTTTCCTGGAGAATTGATTTATCCTTGGATTATAGAAATTGTTATTATTATTATAACCGTTATAAGGTGTCTGTGGTCGAGGTCTGAATCTTCTGGTTGGATTGTATACCGGATATTCCTCAGAATTTTGATAGTGTGGGCCATTTCTTAATCTAGGCTGAGACCATTTATTAAACCTTTGTGGTCTCCACACTTGTTCATTTTGGTAATTAGGATAACCTTGAGGTTTCCATCTTTCCCTCCCATTATGAAATCTATTTTTGGGGAGTTGTTGGTAATAGTGGGCATGTTGTCTTCTTTGCTTTTGCACAGGCCACGGCCTAGTCGCTGTCTAGGTGGGTATGCGGTGTATCATTTGCGGCTGAGACGTTTGACTTGGTCATTGCCTGTTTTTGAATATCGGTTTATATAAAGGCTCAGCAGTCGAGACAATTGTTTCTCCCTTGATAAACTTGGTTTCAGAACTAGAGGGAGTGTGAGAATCATATCCAAGGCCTGATTTGGTATATAGCGACCTTTTATAAGTACACAATTCTCCCAGAGTTGAAGACGCCTTCAGGGAGGTTATTTCCTGCGCCTGAGTTTTATTTATCTGAGCCAGCTTAGTAAACTCAGCTTTGGCATGAGCAAGTGCAGCTGATTTTTCTTTAAGTAAAATGGTTAGTCGATCTATCTCAGCTGTATTGACATTTGCCTGGTTTTTAAAGTCAGCTGTAGTTGTCTCAACCTTATTCAAATCTAGGCTGAGTTTTTCGAAATCATTTTTCAGCTGCCTATTCTCATCTTGCAGCTGAGTCTTCTCTCTTGTCTGACTTGGTGTGCAGATTTGAGTGTTTCAAAATCTTTAAATAACTGATTTACTGATTCATGTAGATCCATATCTTGTGACAGGGCTGAGCTATTATTTGAACCGGTGGGTTTAGAAGTTACCTCTTCATCAGCTAGGTTTGCCATCAGGCATTTATACTCCTCGTCTTCATCAGAAAAGAATCCGCTGCTCGATTCGACATGCTCCTGGTCTTCTCCGATGAGGGCCTTTCTTCTATCTTCCTTTCTGCCCACCTCCTTCTTGGTTTCGTCCTTCTTGAGCTTGGGACAATCCATTTGGATGTGTCCTATTTTGTGACAGTTGTAGCATTCTACTTTCCAGCTTCCAGCCTTCTGGTTCCTTCTTGGATTCTCCTTATAGTTTTTCTTATACTTGGAGTAGTTCTTTCTGAAATTGCTGAATCTTTGCATTATGAAAGCCATTTCTTCCTCAAAATCTAGTAGATTTGGAGGTTTCACATCAGATAGGCTCTTGGCAGGGGACTCGGCTGCAAATGCGATTCTCTTCTCTGCAGGCTCAGTTGAAGATGAACTTGGAAGTTCGAACTCATAAGCCTTCAGATCAGAGAACAGCTCCTGAATCTTTATCTTATTCAGGTCCTTGGACTCTCTCATGGCTACGGCCTTCATGCTCCATTCGGGATTGAGAGATCTGAGGACCTTTAGTGCCATTTCCCTGTTGCCATAGGTTTTGCCCAGGGAGTTGATCTCATTGATAATTTCAGTGAACCTTGTGTCCACTTGATCTATGGATTCACCATTCTTCATTTTAAAGTTGTCAAGGTTTTGGATAGCAATTGACAACTTGTTTTCCTTGATCAGCTCCGTTCCTTCACACATTAGGGCTAATGTGTCCCAAATTTCTTTGGCATTCTTACAGTTCTTTATCTTGACCATGGTGGATTTGTCAAGAGTTTGATATAACACATCTCTGGCCCGGTTATCAAGATTGGCCAGCTTTCTTTCTTCGGGAGTCAGCTCCGTCCTCTTCTTAGGAATCTTCTCTGGCCTCCCAGCTGCGATCTCCTCTGCTGTGTTGTCCTTCTCAAAGATGAATGGACCGTCTTCAATGATGCACCACATGTTGTCATGAATTGAAGATAAGTGTGCCTGCATCCTTATCTTCCACAGATCATACTCGTCAACTGAAAACACAGGGAGTCTAGAGTGCATGTGTTCCATTATAAAGTGAGAGTAAAGATATATATCTGATATAGATCTGGTTCGTGAAATAAATGAACCAACCTCTCTGATACCACTTGTAGGTCACAAGTCGTCCATGAACAAGTCTAGGGGGGGTCAATAGACTTGTTGAAACTCTTGAACTCTTTTTCACGAAGAGTGAGTTTCTTCAGCTGATAGTTAAACAAAAATGACTTGGAGTCGTTTGTTCTTGGATATGTGCGGAAGTCAGCTGATGACGAATAGAAATCAACTTAATGAAACACTTAACAATGTATGCAGCAGTTAAAGTATGATGCAGTAAAACAGTAAATAACGCAGGCAATTATAGTGGTCTCAGAGGTGGGGTAATCCTCTACTAATCCACTTTTCTCCAAACCAGTTGGAGATGAATTCACTATAATTTTCAACCAGTGATAAATATTACAGTGATTCAAACCACACTACAACAGCTTCCAACCAGTGGAAATCCGTGCCGTTGTACACACTTGACTGCCTTGCACCTCTTGATCCTCGATCCTCGGATGCCTTCTGATCTCTTACTCCAACCAGTGAAGTACCCCGTACTCAAGATTATAGACAAGAGTTTTTGTCTTCTCCAACTTAAGAGCTTCCTTAAGTATGAACTTTTAGAGCTGCTCTTTTCACGATGCTATTGATTGCTTTAGATTGCTTGATTGCTTTGATCGCTTGAATGTATGTTCGCACCGGTAGTTGCTCAGCTTCAAATCTCCGGATATATATAGGTCACGATCTATGAGCTTTTTCCTTGTAGGGACAAATCCATCCGTTGGAGGGAGACTTCATTGTTTAATCTTTCTGAACGTTGCAAGGCTGGATTCCCATTATTTTATTTTATCTTCCGACCGTTGTGAAGACTTCTGCATGTGAGCGCCAAATCTTTTGAATATAAAAGGATTAAAGTCTTCAAGGTGGGTCTGGATGATTTATTTAAATCATATCTCTTGCGGGAATCACTCCAATTTGTCTCTTCACGTTGCATGTGAGCTTTCCGTAATACTTGACTTTTCAACGCATGCTGACGTGGACTTGGAGTACTTGGCTGCCTTCGAGTAGGCTGATATGCAGCTAACATCTCTGCAGACAGGTCCTCTCGGCTGTTCACTTATCTGATCAGGTGACTTCCCTGAGGTACCTTGGCTGCAGTCTGGTCAAACTTCTCTGATAAATTTTGTTGACCAGAGCTACTCTGACTGGACTCGGCTGTTCCTCTCTGATGGACTTAGCTGTACTTGGTACTTAACCGATTTTCAGCCTAACAAATTTTTGGCCTACAGAAGATACTCATTTGGTTCTTCTTTACATTTTGCCAAGTTTTATACTTACATATTTTGGCCTATGGAAGATACTCATTTGGTTCTTCCTTACATTTTGCCAAGTAATAAACATTTGATTTTATATTAATGACATCATCAAAATCTAACAAGTATTCCTAACACATTCTAGCACGAATCAACCATCTTCCTTCCACCTTTTCATCGTTGAATTGAGGTATTTTGGCATTTTACTTAATGTTAGGGTTCTTGTATATAATTCATTTTCACTTCCGTTTTTGCTTCGATCGATGGTGGATTATAGTTATGTGAGTATGATTATAGTTTTTCCTAGAAGTTTTGTGGATTAATTCCGAGTTCTTCCCCTCTGTTAATCAAGTTAACCCTTATGCCTTCATAGTGTTCGGCGAATTGTCCCATCGGATGGAACTAGGAAGAATTTCTACGTATTCACAATATTGAGATTGATTGTACATCGTTCTTGTGTTAGGAACGGAATTGTGAAGATTTTTCGGACCGAACCCTTACCCTTCACCGTTTTCTTCATATCGCGTTATCCAAGGCAAGTACATGTATTATATTCCATTATGTGTGTTACGGTTTCGATATGAGTGATGAATTTGGATATTTTGAGTGTGTGAATTACTTGTTCCTTCCACCCGGAGCATTCGACGGGACGTTTGGGGGTCGATACTAAGGGGTACGGCCACGGAAGTGGACTTGGGTGCGTGTGTGGTTGAACTTCCACCCGGAGCGTTCGACGGGGCGTCTGGTGGCCGATACTAAGGGGTACGGCCGTGGAAGTAGTTTCCCACCTGGAGCGTTCGACGGGGCGTCTGGGGGTCGATACTAAGGGCTACGGCCACGGGTTACCAGTTATGAATGCTTGTGATATTGTGATGATTTCTTAAATAGTTTGAATGCCAATGTGATATTCTGGAATATGGCTTGCAAATGTTTTCTTAATGAGATGACTGAGTAAATCGTATTTGTATATAATGTAGTGTAATTATGTACTTGCACTAGCTATTCGAATGCTAACCCCTTAAATGGGGGAAATACGTTTTATGCATTTCAGGTACTGGTCGAGCTGAGGAGCTGGCACGGGATGCACACGCAAAGGATGGACTGGCATGATGATGAGACTCGAGTCTATATTTTTATGCTTTGTCATTGTATCTCTTTAGGGTATTGAAGTTAGACTGAGTGTTTTATAAATTGGTTAAAGTCCCCTGCGTAGGCAATGGATTTATGTGGATCTACGCTCTTAGATACTTGATTAAAATATTTTGGCCGAGGCCACAGCCCTATTTTACTATGATGATTGTGTCGTTTGAGATTTCATATTCGGTTTGTGTATTATATGTTATCCTGATAGACCTCATGAAGGTTTTACGGTGTGTAATGTCCCATTTGTGATTTGGGGTGTTACATTTATGGTATCAGAGCCTTAGGTTATGAATACCTAGGCTGTCGGTAAATTTTGGGTCTGTCAGTCATGTCGTTAGAGTTAGTTATTGAGCCTAATATCACCGTGTTACCATCTCTTCGTGCGACTCGTGACTGTAAGTCTCCTCGAACTCTTATATTTCTGTAATTTATTTCCTTGTGTTGTTTGGATTTTGAATTGTAGTACCGACTTTGCAAACTGGGAATTTTTCTGATCTTGTTTTTTCATATCTTTTCTTCAGTATGTTGAGGGGTCGCGGTAGACCAGCTAGGGGACGGCCGAGGCCGTGGTCGGGGTGCTATTAATGAGGAAGTCCCGCTTTCTCAGTCCTCTGCAGATTCGGCCTCTCAGTCAGTGTCGATCACTCTACCTCTGAGATCTGACGGGAAGCAGGATATGTCGGTCAGTCAGGATCTATCGTCGGGTAATAATGCCGACGCCGGAGCTACTGTCGTACTTCAGCAGTTGGTAGCCCAGCTTGCCCAGATAGCTCAGGGAGGACGCCAGAATCCGCCCCCGACTCCTGAGGAAGAAGCTAGTAAGTGGATTCAGAGGGTGACTAAGATGCACCCTCCTCGTTTCTCTGAATCTTCTGACTCCCTCGGTTGGGAGAATTGGATCTTTCTGTTAAGCAGGAATTTTGATGCCGTTGCTTGTCCCGATGACAGGAGCCAGTACCTCCTGGATAAGCAAGCTGCGGAATGGTGGGATGGTGTGGCGCCCAGAGACCGTTGAGCCACTTGGGAGGAATTCAAGGCTGCGATGGAAGTAGAATATTGTCCACCGCCAGTCAAAGAACGCAGGATTGTGGAGTTCTTCACCGCCACACCTCAGGATGTGTCGATTTCTCAGGCCATTATCTCTTACAATCAACAGTTGGGGTTCATAAAGAATCAAGTGAGGACGGAGGCCAATAAAATCCGTTATTTCAATATGCGCATTAAACCGCATATCAGGCAGAGCATGGCACCATTCATGTGTGCCACTTTGAAAGAATACCAGGATCGCGCCCTAGCGATCGAGATGGTTATCCCGGAATCAGAGTTGGGTTCTGAGTCTAAGAAACAGAAGTCAGCTGGCAGTTTTTCAGTCGGCAAGAGTGGCTGATTTTCGAAATTGCAGTCTGCTCCTACATTAGGGAAGAGGCCGTTTCATCAGGATGGAGGATCTTAGGGTAACCGTTCAGTCCAGTCGGTTGCATCTGGCGGCAGAGTTTGTTTTAATTGCAACCAATATGAGCATTTGATGAAGGATTGCCCATTCCATTTAGTTACTTGCTCTACTTGCGGACAGACCGGGCACTGGGCCACTCATTGCGAGAGGGATACCAGAGCCGCCAGAGCTCCGTATACCACCACCGTTCAGAAGGAGCTTAGCGCCAATCATAAAACTACAGTCACTCAGGTTTCTCAGAGTTCGGGACGTGGTCGGGGTCGGGGTCAGCCGGACCGCCGAGCTGCATCGAGTTCAGGCTAAGTCCACCCTCGGTTGTATCAGATGAGGCGCACGGAGGAGTCAAAAGTTCTGGTGGCGTTAGGTACCACTCAGATCCTTTCTCATCCAGTTTCGGTGCTTTTTGATTCGGGTGCTACCCATTCTTTTATTGCTTCGGATTATGTGTGCCGTATTGGTATTGACTGCTTGTTTGAGTGTGAACCGTTTGTAGTGGGTACGCCGGGGATCGTATGGTTGGGGACCAGGAAGTTAGGGATTGACCAGTGAGGATCGGGAGCCGATATTGTCCCTTGAATCTCATTGTTATAGACCTTAAGGGTGAGGATTTGATCCTCGAGGACGAGTGGTTGTGTAATACCCGATATCTTTATTCCGGATTCGTTGGGTTTTCTGGGTTTTATCGGATTGTCATTGTCCTCATCGTAGGAATTTCGTGCCATGTTTGGTTGTGTCTTGTTGGGACATGTGTTTGGAGGCATTTCGGATCACTTTGTGGGTTGTTGAGTTTTCGTGGTGTAGCGCACGCTAATGCTTGTGGCATAGCGCACGCTATGGCGTTGTGGTTAGCGCACGCTACCGAATTTGTAGCGCACGCTAACTGGCAGTCCAGAGACAGTCCAGTAGCTACTGGACTGGGACTGGAGCTTTGTTAGCGCACGCTAAGGCCGATAGCTAGCGCACGCTATCGACTGCTTAGCGCACGCTCTCTCTTCTTTCTAGCGCACGCTACCCGGTAGGTGCAGTTCTGTCCAGGGGCTACTGGACTGGTTTTGTGACCCGTTAGCGCACGCTACGGCTTTTAGCTAGCGCACGCTAACTTTGTTATAGGCGGTTTCTCTGGAGCGTTGACCCCGTTAGCGCACGCTAATGCAGGATGTTTAGCGCGCGCTAATAACTGTCCAGTATAAATACTGGACAACAGCATTAAGTCGTCATTTTCCCACTTTTCTTCATCCCTTCCGACGGGAGTGAGATCCAGAGGCGATTAGGACCGATCTTTTTCTTCTAGCTTCATCTTTGAGCGGATTTATAGATGTTTAACAACATCTAATCGTCTTCTTGGTCCAAATCAAGGTAATCTCTTTTTAGAACCCTATTTTATTAAATTTGCGGTTTTTGCTTGGATTTGTGATTCTTAACCGATCTCATCCGATCGGCTATTTGTTCTTATTTTTCTTGACCGTAATCTTCAGATGTTGTTAACCGTTCATCGATTTTTATAGCCTGGATCAACGATTCTTGATTTCTTTGAGAACACTTAGATCCTTGTCGTGTTTAGGATCGTTTCGGATTTCGATTAGTGTTATTGATTCATGGTGATAATATTTTCGTAGTATTCGTGGGCTGTCGAAGTCTCGGTCATTTTTGGAAGTTCGAAGGTTGCCCGATCGTGCCCGTTCGTCATTTCGTCGCTCGTGATATCGAGGCAAGTATCTAGTCCATACGTTTCATGTTTCGTAGGCGTAATTATTGATAAATGATTATATGCGAAACCCAATATTTAATGAACATAAAAAGGGATCGGTATGTTCTCGATAAATGTTGTCTTTCAACGATATTTCGTGTACTTCGTGAATATATGTGTTCTCGGAATATGTGTGTTGGTTTTGTATATTGAAAAGATGCTATGATCACTTTGAGTGAGTTTAATAGACCGTAATCCTTTGCCGGGGATTACGTAATGCTATGTGTACTTGTTCGGTAAGAACGTACTGTGTGTGATATTAGTTGTTACTCCTTTGAAAGGAGGTTGTGATGTTTAAGTGTTGCTTGGCTTGATGTTCTGCTCATTGTTATGTAATCGTTGAAAGTGATGTGCCTCCGGGTAGGATTGTTGAATCTCCGGGATCCGTACTTGCTAGTATGGGTCGGGCGTGACTGTATGGTTATCCAATCCGGGTATGTCTTGCGGGGAATCCGAGGTTCGGGGCTTGCTAGCCCGATACCGGGATAACTCATGGGGGTTATCATCGGGTATGTCTTGCGGGGACTCCGTGGTTCGTGGCTTGTTAGCCTGATGCCGGGATAACTTATGGTTGTGGTTTGGAATGGTTCCGTGACTGTTGTCACGAGGACATATGATTTGGTATGTTTTCCTATTGGGTTATTCACTCGGGTATGTTCTACGGGAGCATTTGAGGTTCGTGGCTTGTTAGCACGGGACGCGAATAATCCTTAGGAACATGTGTTATGTGATATGGGTCGTGGACCCTGTGGCTTATGATTTGGGTCTTAGACCCCATGTGTTGTGAATTGGGTTGTGAACCCGCGCTTTATTATTGGAATCGTATTTTGGAAAGATGATTTTGGGCCATGTCCCTAAGTGTTTTTGAAGGACTTGAGGATTCCTTTATTCCAAATGTTTTCAAACTCTCGAGATCATAAAATATTTTGTATGAGATTCATGGTTCTATTCCTACCTTTTATAAATCAAACCATTTTGATTTAGTGAATTATCTCGGGAAATATATTCAAGATTTTTATATTTTTGGAGTATGTTGCGTATGGTTTGTATTTTCTGTTTTATACTTGCACTAGCAAAACAGTGGAGTTTTGCTAACCCTCGAGTATTCGGGGGGTGGATGTCTGTATTGCGTCCAGGTACTTGCAGGTAGCTGGGGAGCGAATCACAGGATCGATACGAAGGATGATGGGAGACGAATATACTAATCACGTGAAGACCAATTGTAGAGTATTTGGTAGAGTCGTGTTGGTTATCCCTCCGATGTGTTGTTACCCCGATTTATGGGAGTGTTATTGTATTTCAGCCCCTGCGTGGGAATGTGTTTTGGGAAATAATCTTGTACGTAATGTTGTGTGTGTTATGACAAAAGGCCAAATCGGTCTAATGGTCCTTTATGTAGCCATGTCTGCATGTGAAGTGATGTATTGTTTTGTATTTAGCCTGGTAGATCCTCGCGGATAGGGTCTGCGGCGCTGTAATATTCCCAAGTGGTTTGGGGGTGTTACAAAATATGGTATCGGAGCTTAGGTTGAGGAAACCTAGGCTGTCGGGTTGAGTTGTGTGTTGTCGGGTCTTGTCTTGTCATATTTGGTCTGACTGAGTGGTGTCGCGACGCGTCGTCTGAGTTGTCGGTCGTGATTAGTATCGAGGTGCAACCATCATCTTCGTGCGATCTGTGGATGTATGTCTCCCTATTTTGTTGTGTCTCGTGTTATACGAGTTTATGTGATTCTGTGTTATTATGTGGAGTTTAATTGTGCCTCGTGAATACTTACTCCATACTTGTTTGATTCTCGTATTGTGTTGGAATAAGGAGTAGTACCGGTATGCATGTATATATGTATACCTCTTTGTGTGAAATCGTTTTTACAGGGATGATGTTTTGGACTGCTTACTCAATAAAAGTTTATCAATGTGGTATTTTAAACTTCAAATGTTTTGGGGAAGTCACGTAAATTCTATTTAAAAACATCCTTCGAGGACGAAAAATGATTTGATTTTCGTATGATGACCTCGAGACCAAAGATTTTGAGAATTCAAACTACACATATTATATTTTCATCTTGCATTGAAAATTTTCAAAATTTGAGTTTTAAATGCTTAAACGAGGTCTACCAATAGTTTACTTGAGATGTGACTTTCGCCTTCAACTTTTTCGGTTAAACGATATGTAGTGAGAATGTAAATTTTTGGCGTTTGGATTCGTATGTTGTTGTTTATTTGTAACCTTCGGCTTTTGGCATTATTTGGTATATGTTCATGAATGTGTTGCTGGATGAGAATAGCTAGCTCGCTCTAACGTGGCATGGCTAGCGCACGCTAAGTCTCTGTTAAATAATACCCTAATCGGTCTGAGCAGAAGCTCGGAAACTACATTCTGGCCGTAAGTCTAACTTTTGCGATTGTTAGGCTGACCGTTTGAGACCGTACTCTATGTGTGTTGTTCATGAATAACAATTTTTGTGTGTGATTATGTGTAATTTGAACTGTGTTCTTGTCCGCTGCGTGTGTAAAGTCCAAAATGACTTTTTGGTACTTTTATCAGGTATTGTGTATTTTAAAATGACCTTTTGGGTTTGTAAATTTGAGTTATTTCGTTGACCCTTTTTCCTAACTCTTTTGTCGAGTGACTTAACGTATATTGTGAAACTATCGAGTTTTGGCGTCTTCGCCCTGTAATTTCAAATGGCATTTTATGACGGAAATTGATATTTGGAAAATGACTTTTGGGGAGTATTTGGATAGTATTATTATCATCGGCCTTTTTGGCATTTTGGAACGTTTTTGAAAATGGTTTTCAACTTGGTGAGTTCCGGCGCGGAAACCGAACAGAAAATGATTTTGATATAATGGATGATTTCAATTTCATTGCATTTATAAATAGCATAACAACGACATTATAAATGAAGATTTTTGGTATAATAGTTTGTATATTGTGCTCTAGTTGGAATTAAATGGTAATATGTATATGATTTAATGATGTTGGATTAAAGACAGAGATGTGAATATCTTGCTATGTGTTATGATCCTTCGTTTCCATAGGTTGTTGTTTGTTAGTATGCCGAGGGGCAGAGGTCGTGGTCGTAACCGTGGTGTTGATGGCCACGGGGATCAGATGTGGAATCGAGAGAATGTCGTTGAGAATGATTTTAGTTTGGGTGTTGCTACTATATTGCAACAAGTAGCGACTCATATGACACAGTTTACCCAGGTGGTTCAACGTAGCATTGACGCGAGTCAGAACGTCGGTGTAAATAAATGGCTTCGCGAGGTAGTTCGTATGAATCCCCCTCAATTCGCCGGTGCTACGGATGCGTTGGGCTGGGATGGTTGGATTTTCCAGTTGGGAAAGATTTTCGAGGCTGTCGGATGTCCTGAAGAGTGGAAGGTACCTATCGCTCAGTACCTTCTCGACAAAGATGCCGCTAATTGGTGCTGTTAAACCTCGTGATCGTGATGTCACGTGGGCGGAGTTCCAAGCACTTATGGAAGCTGAGTTCTGTCCGAAACTGATTAGAGAGCAGAGGATTCGCGAATTCTACTTGGCAGAACCGCAAGATATATCGGTGTCGCAGGCTATCATCGATTATAGCAAACAACTCAGTTATGTGCGAGATCGGGTGAGAACCGAGGAAGAGAGGATCCTTCACTTTGACAGACGGATGAAGCCGGATATCCGTATGTATATGTCGGTATTCAATTTCACTTCATTGAGAGACTATCATGATCGAGCCTTAGCTCGTGAACTAGCTTCATTATCGTTGGAGCGTGTGCCCGAGTCGAAGAAGCAGAGGAAGTTCGATGATCGTGTGGACAGTACAGGAGTTGGTGTTTCTAATTTGCAACGTAGTAGTCTCTCCGCTGTGAAGCTCCATCGCTCGGTGCATGGAACTGAGAGTTCCAAGTCGTCTGCTCTGACTCCTGGCAAAGCCAGGAGATGTTTTAACTGTAATGTGGCGGGACATGTTCGTGCACATTGTCCTTCTCCACCAGTAACGTGTTACAGGTGCGGGCTCGAGGGACACCGAGTTCAATTTTGCGAGATGGTTACCGAGCCTTCCGGGGCACGGACTGGAGCACCGATATCTGGATCGACTCCGAGAAGCCCCTGAGTGGCTTAGCCTATCAGTTGTTTGTTATGTTAATTCCCTCGTATTGTTGTTTCGATGTTCCGGAGATTAACTTCTTTTATTTGAAGTGGATCGGATTTTGAACTCTGTACTTTCGACTCTGTCGAATCGTTTATGTTCGTTGATATTTTCTGAACTTGTCCTGTCTTGTGCTTTTGTTGATCGAACGAGTTGTGGTATTGTTTCAGAATAACCCGTTTGTCGTTATGACTCTCCAAATTGCTATTCCCTTTCCTGTGGATCTTATGTGAATGCACATCTTGTTGTCTTCACCGGATCGTATATTGTCTTGAGTCGAGATGTGAACTTTGGGGTTATTGTTTTGAGTATTATTGTTCATCATGAATCGAACATGACTGATCGACTTTTGTGCCTCGATCGTTGTAATTCAATCGTTTGATTGTTCGGTTTTTGTTGATCTCATTACGTGATTGTTGAGCGTTAGGACTCCTTCGTAATTTCCTTAAGTTCAGGATATTTGTTTTGTGTTCGATCTTCCAACCCTTGGGCTGTGGAATTTCGTATTGGTTCAGCCTATAGCTCGTGTTTTGGTTGATGTACTGTTGAATTGTTCAACCGTATTGATTTCCATTCGTTGTGTTTTGTTATTTCGGCAACGGATATCGTGTGTTATCTGAGTTTGTCTTGTGTCGTTCATTTTATGTTTCAAGTTTTGGGGACGAAACTTCTTTTAAGAGGGGTAGAATGTAATACCCGAGATCTTTATTCCGGATTCGTTGGGTTTTCTGGGTTTTATCGGATTGTCATTGTCCTCATCGTAGAAATTTCGTGCCATGTTTGGTTGTGTCTTGTTGGGACATGTGTTTGGAGGCATTTCGGATCACTTTGTGGGTTGTTGAGTTTTTGTGGTGTAGCGCACGCTAATGCTTGTGGCATAGCGCACGCTACGGCGTTGTGGTTAGCGCACGCTACCGAATTTGTAGCGCACGCTAACTGGCAGTCCAGAGACAGTCCAGTAGCTACTGGACTGGGACTGGAGCTTTGTTAGCGCACGCTAAGGCCGATAGCTAGCGCACGCTATCGACTGCTTAGCGCACGCTCTCTCTTCTTTCTAGCGCACGCTACCCGGTAGGTGCAGTTCTGTCCAGGGGCTACTGGACTGGTTTTGTGACCCGTTAGCGCACGCTACGGCTTTTAGCTAGCGCACGCTAACTTTGTTATAGGCGGTTTCTCTGGAGCGTTGACCCCGTTAGCGCACGCTAATGCAGGGTGTTTAGCGCGCGCTAATAACTGTCCAGTATAAATACTGGACAACAGCATTAAGTCGTCATTTTCCCACTTTTTTTCATCCCTTCCGACGTGAGTGAGATCCAGAGGCGATTAGGACCGATCTTTTTCTTCTAGCTTCATCTTTGAGCGGATTTGTAGATGTTTAACAACATCTAATCGTCTTCTTGGTCCAAATCAAGGTAATCTCTTTTTAGAACCCTATTTTATTAAATTTGGGGTTTTTGCTTGGATTTGTGATTCTTAACCGATCTCATCTGATCGGTTATTTGTTCTTATTTGTCTTGACCATAATCTTCAGATGTTGTTAACCGTTCATCGATTTTTATAGCCCGGATCAACGATTCTTGATTTCTTTGAGAACACTTAGATCCTTGTCGTTTTTAGGATCGTTTCGGATTTCGATTAGTGTTATTGATTCATGGTGATAATATTTTCGTAGTATTCATGGGCTGTCGAAGTCTCGGTCATTTTTGGAAGTTCGAAGGTTGCCCGATCGTGCCCGTTCGTCGTTTCGCCGCTCGTGATATCGAGGCAAGTATCTTGTCCATACATTTCATGTTTCGTAGGCGTAATTATTGATAAATGATTATATGCGAAACCCAATGTTTAATGAACGTAAAAAGGGATCGGTATGTTCTCGATAAATGTTGTCTTTCAACGATAATTCGTGTACTTCATGAATATATGTGTTCTCGGAATATGTGTGTTGGTTTTGTATGTTGAAAAGATGATATGATCACTTTGAGTGAGTTTAATAGACCGTAATCCTTTGCCGGGGATTACGTAATGCTTTGTGTACTTGTTCGGTAAGAACGTACTGTGTGTGATATTAGTTGTTACTCCTTTGAAAGGAGTTTGTGATGTTTAAGTGTTGCTTGGCTTGATGTTCTGCTCATTGTTATGTGATCGTTCAAAGTGATGTGCCTCCGGGTAGGATTGTTGAATCTCCGGGATCCGTACTTGCTAGTATGGGTCGGGCGTGACCATAGGGTTATCCAATCTTGGTATGTCTTGCGGGGACTCCGAGGTTCGGGGCTTTCTAGCCCGATGCCGGGATAACTCATGGGGGTTATCATCAGGTATGTCTTGCGGGGACTCCGAGGTTCGTGGCTTGTTAGCCCGATGCCGGGATAACTTATGGTTGTGGTTTGGAATGGTTCCGTGACTGTTGTCACGAGGACATGTGATTTGGTATGTTTTCCTATTAGGTTATTCACTCGGGTATGTTCTACGGGAGCATCTGAGGTTCGTGGCTTGTTAGCACGGGACGCGAATAATCCTTAGGAACATGTGTTATGTGATATGGGTCGTGGACCCTGTGGCTTATGATTTGGGTCTTAGACCCCATGTGTTGTGAATTGGGTTGTGAACCCGCGTTTTATTATTGGAATCGTATTTTGGAAATATGATTTTGGGCCATGTCCTTAAGTGTTTTCGAAGGACTTGAGGATTCCTTTATTCCAAATGTTTTCAAACTCCCGAGATCATAAAATATTTTGTATGAGATTCATGGTTCTATTGCTACCTTTTATAAATCAAACCGTTTTGATTTAGTGAATTATCTCGGGAAATATATTCAAGATTTTTATATTTTTGGAGTATGTTGCGTATGGCTTGTATTTTCTGTTTTATACTTGCACTAGCAAAACAGTGGAGTTTTGCTAACCCCCGAGTATTCGGGGGGTGGATGTCTGTATTGCATCCAGGTACTTGCACGTAGCTGGGGAGCGAATCACAGGATCGATACGAAGGATGATGGGAGACGAAGATACTAATCACGTGAAGACCAATTGTAGAGTATTTGGTAGAGTCGTATTGGTTATCCCTCCGATGTGTTGTTACCCCAATTTATGGGAGTGTTATTATATTTCAGCCCCTGCGTCGGAATGAGTTTTGGGAAAGAATCTTGTACGTAATGTTGTGTATGTTGTGACAAAAGGCCAAATCGGTCTAATGGTCCTTTATGTAGCCATGTCGGCATGTGAAGTGATGTATTGTTTTGTATTTAGCCTGGTATATCCTCACGGAGAGGGTCTGCAGCGCTGTAATATTCCCGAGTGGTCTCGGGGTGTTACAGGTTGGATCGTCATGGTGCTATCATGAATTATCGGACTCGTACCATCTCGATAGTGGTCGAGGATGGCACCGAGCATACTCTCGTCGGTTGTAAACCGGGTCGGTCAGGAAGTGTGATTAGCGCCTTGAAGGCGATAAAACTTCTAAACCAGGGTTGCATCGGCTATTGGTGGCACGCTCTAAAGGCGGAAGATGGTGGAGTTGACATGTCTTTGATTCCGGTCGTTAGCGAGTATCCCGACGTTTTTCGAGATGATTTTCCGGGACTACCACCACAGTGGGAGGTTGAGTTTCCTATTGATCAAGAGCCGAATACGGCCCCTATTTCTCGAACGCCGTACCGTATGGCACCGTCAGAGATGTTAAAGTTGAAGAAACAGTTGGGAGAGTTGTTAGATAAAGGGTATATACGACCGAGCGCATCGCCTTGGGGTGCGCCTGTACTTTTTGTTAAGAAGAAGGATGGATCGCTTCGTTTATGCATCGATTATCCAGAATTAAACAAGTTAACCATAAAAAACAAATACCCTTTGCCCAGGATCGACGATTTATTTGATCAGCTTCAGGGAGCGACAGTCTTCTCAAAGATTGATTTACGATCGGGATACTACCAGTTGAGGATTCAGGACAGTGATATACCAAAAGCTGCTTTTCGGAAGAGATATGGCCATTACGAGTTTGTGGTTATACCTTTCGAGCTAACCAATGCCCCAGCAGTGTTCATGGAGTATTTGGACAAATTCGTAGTCGTCTTTATCGATGACATTCTTATCTATTCCCGGAGTCGGGAGGAGCATGCCTTACATCTTCAGGTTGTACTAGACATTTTGAGAGCTGAACAGTTGTACGCAAAGTTCTCTAAGTGTGAGTTTTGGCTCGAGGAAGTGATGTTCCTCGGGCATGTGATTTCAGCGGAGGGAGTTCGGTTAGATCCGCAGAAGATAGAGGCAGTGATTGTAACACCCCCAGAGCCATCCAGGAATATTACAGCACCGTGCCCCGAGATGGAACCCACAAGGCTGAAGGAAATCTTCACAAACATTTACAAACGCCCAAGGGGCTAACGACGGTACTGTCCTTTAAAAACATTCGAAGACTTAATAAAATCCGTTTATCAAACCGTCGTAAAATCTCATTTGGAGCCACAGGGCCCGTAATGCCAAAGCTCAATAGTTGAAGAACATACGTTAAGCTATCGCTTACACATACCGACAGAATAGATTTAGAGAACGATGTAATCTTGTCAAGAAGACAAATTTTCGAAAGTTCTTTCAAAAATTTCAAAGCTCAAAACATAAATTTTCGTAAGACCACGAAATTAATTTTCGAAAAATTAATCGGCTGGCTGGTGTTAAGTATTCGATAACAGTTTTCTTCGAATCCATACGATTAAATAAAATGTAATTATGCAAATGCTCGACTACATCTATACTACTATATACTAATTCGGTTCGTCACCAATATCCACTGATATTCCATCGGAAAACCACACGATAGAGTTCCAAAATTTCAATATATAAATTCCGACTAAAAAATCCTTTTCCACATATGACTCGCAACATCGACCATTTTCCATCCGGGATCACCTCAATTATGCTATGACAATGCATTGAAACAAATCAACACAGCGAAAGACTTCCCAAGAGGTTTCAATTGAACGAATAAATCAAAATCCCGAAAGGTAGTGATAAAGTAGATAAACGATTGATAAAGTGTTTTACAAATCTTGGGAGTTTTAAGGAAAACAGAAAAGCATTTTGAAACATTAGGGTCTCAGCCCGTATTTCGTTCTGCATTACAAGAAGTTTAAAAGTAGGAAACCTTTTTCTAGACCTCAAGTCCTAAGTTATAAAACTATTTCAAAATCGATTGGGTCTCAGCCCAAAAATCATTTCCGTAAAACATCCATAGAATATTCATTTTGAAAAGTATCATTTTCAAATGCTCAAAAACATTTCGTATATCTCAAAATGAACTAACATGACTACATATTCTCCTGAACAATCCACAATATTTCTCCAAAATGCACAACTCCGTTCCAAAACTTAATCGACATATTGATTTCCAAAATCATAACTTCTCAAGATCATCAATCCTGTCCCAACTCTGTCACCTTATACTGTAATGCATAATATTGTGCTGAATCTCAAAGCATATCAACTTAGAACGGCAATAAATCTCAATGAAATTCAAAAATCTAAATACTTACAGATCGTTAAGCCGACAATTCCCCGTGATACTAGAAAATGTCTCGACTCTAGAAAATACTCGACACCGATATTTCCAAAATGCATGTTTTGCAAACTCAGTTCAACTCGAGAACACAACACAGCTCTATCTGAAGAAACACGTTGACACCATTTGAAAAAATTTACAACAACCCCAGTACTACACTGGTAAATCACATAATGCACAAGCCCAAGTGAACAACAAAACTCAGAGCTCAAACACTTATCAACCGAGAACTCGAATGACACGATAAAAGCACGACCCAACTCGACCCAACCACCTAGGTTTTCACAACTTAAGCTCGGATACCATATTCTGTAACACCCCCAGAGCCATCTAGGAATATTACAGCGCCGTGGGCCCCGAGATGGAACCTATAAGGCTGAAGGAAATTTTCGCAAACATTTACAAATGCCCAAGAGGCTAACGACGATACTGTCTTTTAAAAACATTCGAAGACTTAATAAAATCCATTTATCAAACCGTCGTAAAATCTCATTTAAAACCACAAGGCCCGAAATGCCAAAGCCCAATAGTTTAAGAACATACGTTAAGCTATCGCTTACACGTACCGACAGAATACATTTAGAGAACGATCGCCAAAGTAACCTAAGTTACCAGATACCAAAAGACCATTTAAAAATACTCACGCATCGGTTAAAGACAAACAATTAAAATACTCTAACAGCGGAATACAAGAACTGATCAGGAAACTCAATACACAAATAGATGCCCTAGCCAGTATCCTCCGGGAAGCTCATCTCTCCACGACCGCTACAAGCTTGATAATCCAAGAACCTAAAAAGAAAGCCCACGATGGGGTCAGCGATAATATCCAACAATGATAACTATCACATCACGTCAATAATTACATATCAATGGAAATACTAAGTAAGAGTACGACCAATGTAATCTTACCGTCGTAACTTTAAGAAAATCCACGATTCGTATCCTTAACAACACATTAAGATAATACCGAAATATCTGTACGGTATCTCAACAATACCCAAGGTTCTCAAAATATTATCATAACTCGCGATGCGGAAATTATACCAACTCTGGCCAATTCAATCCATCGGATAACATCGAAAATAATAATACGATAATCGATTGTCCATCAAAGACAAGTACCAAGGAAAATACGGAACATACCTCAAGATACGAAATACCATGACAATCACGTCAGCCTAATCCGAGATCAGATCAACACAACATACGAACATGGTCCTAACACAAGACCTATAAATGCATACTCATATGACAAGGTCAATATGATCACAACAATAATGACAATGTATACTTATGGCAAACCCATAATATACATATGCACAACAACAATACATGGCAATCCGATGATCCAGCGTTCACTACCTAGATCCCCCCCATGATCCCGCCAGACCAACCCGCAGGGGAAAACCCGTCTGATGATCCAGCGCACGCTAGCATAGATGCCCCGATGATCCCGTCGGACCAACACGAGGTGGACGTATGACAACAATGCATAACTGCACAAAACAACAATACACAATACACGACAACAATAATGCACAAATGCATGACAACAACGTTACACATATGTACCACGACATTATTGATACAAATGATAAAAAATGATTAGAGTACTTGCCCCGAGTCCTTCGAGAATGATCTCAATGTCTAAACCATCACGAACCATTATCCTCAATACTCGACGGTCTAAAGTATCACGGATTGCAGATAATTCATATCTTCGTCTTTATCACAATATATATCCTCGATATACAAGTATACCAATAACAAAAGTAAATCATATACATTATGATTTAGATTCCCAAAACTCGAATACGATTTATAATCCCAAGTATCCTGTGATTACGATTATAAACATTGCTATACGAATTATACACGAATGAAATGGAAACCATTCATTAAATACTATAAACTGAGCAAGTAATAAGTTACCTTGATACCGATACAACGACGAGGAAGCTGTTACCAAATCTATTGTCGTCATCTACAAGTTGCTCGGTCCCGACCAAAGCAATTCACGAACATCCTCAAACTCGACCGCAACACACGGTGATAATCACCGATCAATATTCTGAACCTATTACAGTAATCGATAAACAACAAGTTCGACAACAATCAATAATCGATAAAACCAATTCACAAATCCAACGGCTCAACAATATCTCGGTTAACCACAAGTCTGATCAAACCAACTTAAACGATCACGAATTCATAACCGAAACAGAATATACTACCCTGCCTGTTGACTTAGCGCACATTAATTACTTAACGTAGTATGCGCTAAGTTGCTCCCGTTAGCATGTACTGACATGCAGTTGCATGTATCTCGGATACCAATCAACATATGGCGATTATCAAGAACACTAAGTGATTCTGAACCATGTTCAAATCTATCAAAACAACGAAATCCGATATCCTTTAACATACAAAAAATCATTCAACTGATAATCCAAGTCCTATATCCATATATCATCTTCCTCAATATCAACATCATGAAATATTAAGAACGTAACAACACTTCTATAATCTATCATTACAGATATTAATCATCAACAATGACATCAACATCCGCAAAGGAGAATAAGGATTAACCACTTATCTCAAGAAAACGAACTACACGATTCAAATCACACGAATCATATTAATATCATCATACTCCGGTAATCCATCTCATAATCATGCTTGTCAACTTGTTTATATGATAATCATTAACTCAAGAACATCAATCTTCATTCCAAAACGAAATAGTGATTACCTTATATAGACGAACCATGAAGGAGAACAATCAACTTCATTCCAAGAATCATCAATTACTTCAAGAACAAGACTTTAATCCATGTTCCTCAGCTTAATATTGTTAAAGAACATCATCTCTCAGTGTTTGGAAACTCAAACTTCTCTCTAAAAACTCTCTCTCTCGAAATAAAGAAAGGAATGGCCGAATGAACATAATTCACATCTGCAATCAAATATATATACTGGCTGTTATTAGCGTGCGCTACTTTTCCTTAGTATTGTGCGCTATTATTGTCCAGAGGCGACTGTTTTGCTTCGCACATCATCTTACATACGTAATGCCCATGCAATAATGTACGTAAATTACACTGTCTAGCGCACGCAATTTCTTAGACCTTAGAGTGCGCTAATCGTAGTTGACTTGCTACAGTCCGCACCTACCCCCGTGTCCCCACATGCCGAAAGCACTGATGAGGATAAGATTCCTTTTTGTCCGATCTGCAATTAGGGTGCGCTAGTCCTTAGATTTTAGCGTGCGTTAGTACTAGATTACAACATCCGTTGACTTGTCGGCACATGCGCCGAAAGTGGCCGGATCCACACGTAAATTCCCCCTGAGCTATTCTGCACTAGCGTACACTAACGTATGCCCGTAGCGTGCGCTATACCTGCACGATAGCATGCGCTAACAAGGCTATATTTAGCCATTTTCAGCTACTCTTGTCCAACGTCTCGACATGCAGAATATGAACATACGGCATACTGAATACATATACATCTTCCAACAACATTTTCATACGATAAGTCTGACACACAATGTCTTCCAATACAACTGTCAACCAAGTGCGGTAATAATACTAATACAGATGACTTAGTCCTTCATTTATTTTATCCATACTGTATAGATTCCACGCTGTACAACATAACTCGGATAAAATAACATTAAACAATAGTAGTAGAAATTCCGGATATTACTGTGATAGCGTGGGAACCACCTAAGAATGTGAAGGAGGTGAGGAGTTTTCTGGGACTTGCAGGATATTACCGTAGATTTGTTGAGGGATTTTCTAAGATCGCTAGACCACTCACTCAGTTACTCCAGAAGACTCAGAAATTCGAGTGGACCGCAGACAAATAGGGTAGTTTTGACGAGTTGAAGAGACGGCTAACTACCGCACCCGTGTTAGTATTGCCTCAGGAGAGCGAAGATTTCGTGGTATATAGTGATGCTTCGGGCCTCGGGCTCGGATGTGTTTTGATGCAGAGAGATAGGGTTATTTCTTATGCGTCCCGACAACTGGAACCTTACGAAGCAAATTACCCTACGCATGATTTAGAGTTAGCTGCAGTCGTCTTTGCTTTAAAAATCTGGAGGCATTACCTCTATGGGTCTTCGTGTAAGATTTACATGGATCACAAGAGTCTGAAGTATATCTTCAGTCAGAAAGAGTTGAACATGAGACAACGTAGGTGGTTGGAGCTAATTAAAGATTATGACCTTGAGATAGTTTACCATCCGGGTAAGGCTAATGTTGTGGCCGGTGCGTTGAGCCGGAAGCCGATGGCGTTACAGAAGTTAGAGGTACTTACACCATAGAGTGGGATCCAGCGGGATTTGATTTGTCAGAATATCGAGGTTTGGGTTTAGAGAGTGCAGGGTCAGTTATGTGCGTTGGAAATCACTTCGTCCTTGACTGATGATAGGCAAAGCAGTACGATGATCCGCTCTTGGTCCAGTTGAGGGAGGATGTGAGGAAGGGGAAAGCCCATGGGTTTGTGATTCAGGATGATGGAGTTTTGAGATTTTGCAGCAGATTATGTGTACCGAATGACTTTGAGTTGAGACAAAAGGTCTTGAGTGAGGCTCATACTACGACTTACTCCATACATCCTGGTACGAGCAAAATGTACAAGGATGTAAGGAGTAACTATTGGTGGAGAAATTTGAAGATCGACGTGAACGAGTTTGTATCGAAGTGTTTACCCTGTCAGCAGGTTAAGATTGAGCATCAGTGACCCGCGGGATTATTGCGACCACTCCATATTCAGGAGTGGAAGTGGGAGGACATTTCCATGGATTTTATTACCAGTATGCCTAAGACTCGGACTGGAATGAACATGATTTGGGTTATCGTCGATCGACTAACCAAATCAGCTCATTTTCTAGGTATTAAGGATACTTGGGGGCCGGAGAGACTAGCGCGGGTGTTCATTGCGGAGATCGTGAGGTTGCATGGGACCTTAAGAGTATTGTTTCGGATCGTGATGGCTGGTTCATATCACATTTTTGGCAAGCCGTTCATCGAGCCTTGGGGACCGAGTTGAGACTCAGTAGATTCTACCACCCTCAGACAGACGGACATTCTGAGCGGACGATACAGACGCTGGAGGATATGTTGCGAGCGTGTGCTTTAGATTGGAAGGATGATTGGGAGTCGCACTTGCCATTGATCGAGTTCACGTACAACAATAATTGGCACGCCTCGATCAAAATGGCACCATTTGAGGCATTGTATGGTAGGAGGTGCAGGTCTCCGTTGTGTTGGGATGATGCATCCGAGCTAATTGGCACCGAGCCCGATATGTTAGTTGAGACGAGAGAGAAAAGTGCTCTGATTCGCGATAGGATCTTGACGGCCCAAAGTCGACAAAAGTCTTATACCGATACGCGTCGCCGTCTATTGGAGTTTGAGGTGGGAGACCATGTGTTGCTTAAGGTGTCGCCGACATGGGGAGTTTACCGCTTCGGTCGGAAGGGTAAACTTAGTCCGAGATATATTGGGCCATTCGAGATTCTAGAGAGAGTTGGAGAGCTTGCATATCGGTTAGGCTTGCCGCCGTCCCTGAGCCACGTACATAACGTATTTCATGTTTCCCAGCTTAGGAAGTACGTACCGGACCCTAGCCATATTATTGATTTTGGAGAGATCGAGTTGGGGCCCAACATTACCATCGAGGAAAGGCCGATTCAGATCTTAGAGCGTCGGGTGAAGCAACTCAGGCACAAAACATGAGGCATGGATCCGAGCAAGCAACGTGGGAGACGGAAGAGAGTATGAGGTCGAGATACCCCGAGTTATTCGCATTGTAAGTTTTGGGACGAAACTTATTTTTAGGGGGGAGAATGTAATATCCGTACTTCTTATTTTTGGTAATTTCTATTTTTGATGTATGTTCGTTTCGGACGACTCGCTCGTCATTGTTTTGGGATTCTGAATCTAGTTTGTTCTTTGAGTTTTTCCATTTGGACGAGTCTTGTTGATGTTTTTACGTATTTTCGTCTTGAACTATGTTTTATCGCGTGTACGTTCGATTCTCGTAAAACTCATTCGATTTCACTTTTTATCTTTTCTCGTAAGTTCGTATGGTTGAGTTGCGCATGTTGTGAGTTTCGGATTGTTAATCTGACATTGTATCGTGATTTTCGGGTGTTTGGGCCGTTTTGTAATTTTCTATAAGTTTAGGGAATTTATCCCCTTGTTCGATTTTGGTTGTATACCTCGGACCGTTCCGGTTTATTGGATATTATTTTTCGTTACTTGTAATTTTCTCAGACCGTTTGGTCGGCATATCATGTTATGGTTTTATCGTCTTTTTCAGTTATGGTAGCGTCGTCTTGTGACGAGAGGCTATCTGGCCTGACCTGTGCAAAACGGCGCAAGACCTGCGACATTCTGTGCCGTTTTTGTGCGCCGTGTCGCACAGGGGTCACTCACTGTATCGCGAAACGGCACAGGACCCGCGGCATTCTGCGCCATGTCTGTGCGCCGTGTCGCACAGGGGTCGCTCGCTGACTTGCAACACGGCGATGAACACGGCGCTAGTTGGGCCGTTTGTTGTGCCGTGTTCTGTCCAGTATATATAAGACAGACGGGTGTTTTAACCCCATTTCCTCCTTTTCCTCTCGGTTCTTCACTTCTCTTTGGCGATTTCGGGTGATGTCAGTCTGATTTTTCATTCCATCATCGTATAACTCGAAATCGGACATTCTAGCACGAATCAACCATCTTCCTTCCACCTTTTCATCGTTGAATTGAGGTATTTTGGAATTTTACCTAATGTTAGGGTTCTTGTATATAATTCATTTTTACTTCCGTTTTTGCTTCGATTGATGCTGGATTATAGTTATGTGAGTATGATTATAGTTTTTCCTAGAAGTCTTGTGGATTAATTCCGAGTTCTTCCCCTCCGTTAATCAAGTTAACCCTTATGCCTTCATAGTGTTCGTAGAATTGTCCCATCAGATAGAACTAGGAAGAATACATACGTATTCACAATATTGAGATTGATTGTACATCGTTCTTGTGTTAGGAACGGAATTGTGAAAATTTTTCGGACCGAACCCTTTCCCTTCACCATTTTCTTCATATCGTGTTATCTAAGGCAAGTACATGTATTACATTCCATTATGTGTGTTACAGTTTCGATATGAATGATGAATTTGGATATTCTGAGTGTGTGAATTACTTATTCCTTCCACCTGGAGCGTTCGACGGGACGCCTGGGGGTCGATACTAAGGGGTACGGCCGCGGAAGTGGACTTGGGTGCGTGTGTGGTTGAACTTCCACCCGGAGCGTTCGATTGGGCGTCTGGGGGCCGATACTAAGGGGTACGGCCGTGGAAGTGGTTTCCCACCCGGAGCGTTCGACAGGGCATCTAGGGGTCGATACTAAGAGGTACGGCCATGGGTTACCAGTTATGAATGCTTGTGATATTGTGATGATTTCTTAAACAGTTTGAATGCCAACGTGATATTCCGGAATATGGCTTGCAAATGTTTTCTTAATAAGATGACTGAGTAAATATCTGTATATAATGTAGTGTAATTGTGTACTTGCACTAGCTATTCGAATGCTAACCCCTTAAATGGGGGAAATGCGTCTTATGCATTTCAGGTAGTGATCGAGCTGAGGAGCTAGCACGGAATGCGCACGCAAAGGATGGACTGGCATGAAGATGAGGCTCGAGTCTATATTTTTATGCTTTGTCATTGTATCTGTTTGGGGTATTGAAGTTGGACTGAGTGTTTTATAAATTGGTTAAAGTCCCATGTGTGGGCAATGGATTTATGTAGAGCTACGCTCTTAGATACTTGATTAAAATGTTTTGGCCGAGGCCACGGCCCTATTTTACTATGATGATTGTGTCATTTGGGATTTCATATTCGGTTTGTGTATTATGTGTTAGCCTGGTAGACCTCATGAAGGTTCTACGCCGTGTAATGTCCCATTTGTGATTTGGGGTGTTACAAGTGTTTGTTACGGAGATAGTCCGATTGCATGGAACACCGAAAATCATTATTTAGGATCGAGATGGTCGCTTCATGTCGCATTTTTGGAAGGCAGTTCACAAGGCCTTAGGAAACGAGCTGAACTTTAGCACGGCCTATCATCCTCAAACGGACGGTCAGTCCGAAAGGACTATACATATAGTAGAGGATATGCTTAGAGCTTGTGCCTTAGATTGGTTAACCGATTGGGAGGTTTATTTGCCGTTGATTGAATTCACCTACAATAATAGTTGGCATGCTTCCATTAAGATGGAACCGTTTGAAGCGTTGTATAGAAGAAGATGCCGATCACCCCTATGTTGGGATGACTCTTCTAACTTGATCGGGATGGAACCAGATTTGATAGTTCAGACCCAAGAGAAGGTTGCCCTGATTCGCGAAAGGCTATTAACTGCCCAGAGTCGACAGGAGTCTTATGCAGATGTGCGTCGTCGCCCATTGGAGTTTGAGATTGGGGACCATGTACTATTAAAGGTTTCTCCTACCCAGGGAATTTTCCATTTTGGGAGGAAAGGAAAGTTGAGTCCGAGATATATCGGACCATTTGAGATCCTTGATAGAGTTGGGGAGTTGGCGTACAGGTTGGCCTTACCTCCATTGCTGAGTCACGTTCATAATGTATTCCACCTATCCCAATTGCGGAAATATGTACCAGATCCCTGTCATATCATCGATTTTGGTGAAATTGAAGTGGCTAATGATGGATCGTTCGAAGAAAAGCCAATCAAGATACTCGAGAGTTGAGTCAAGCAATTGAGGAATAAACTGATCTCCTTGGTTAAAGTTCAGTGGTCCCGAGATGGAGTCGAAGAAGCAACTTGGGAGACGAAGATGATATGAAGTCGAGATACCCGGAATTGTTTTCGTTTGAAGTTTCGGGCCAAAACTTCTTTTTAGAGGGGTAGTATGTAATGACTGGATAATTATCGTGTATTTATCATGTATTCGATCTTGTAAGTTTCGACTTTGTGATGTTATTAATCGAATATTGTTTTCCTGTATTTGTATCCTTATGTTTTCGTATCTCTAACATTTTGCATGCATGGTTATGCACGTGATAACGTACGCTAGATGATGATCTTAGCGTACGCTAAGACTGCAATATAATGTACATTAGCTGTTAAGCTTAATGTATGTAAGCTCAGTCAACTCGATATCCGACAAGGGTCGGCGTGTGGGGGACAGTGTAGATTCGTGAGATGCTCCATGTGAACCTGTCTGTTTTCCAGCTAAGCAAGTCAACGGACTTAACATACGCTAAGGGGGATTTTTAACGTACGCTAAGGTCCTAGCGATTACCTACGTAAAATATGTATGCTAACGTATGCAAGCCAATGCCAGGAACAGGTCACTGAGCTCTGGCCAGACGTTAACGTACGCTAATCTTCGAGCATAGCGTACGCTAAGGATGTTACGTACGTAATGTAGTGTGTTTAGCGTACGTAACGGTTAGATTTCTATTTATAGATCTCAACCCCCATTTCATTTCTCACCCTCACCTTGGCCGATTTTTGTGTTTTGGAGATTATCCCTCACCTTTTATCCCTCATATCATCATCTGGGCCGATTTTTGGGAAGCTTAGACCTTGTGGATTGGTCTTCAAGCTTCCGGTGAAGAGTTTCTTCAAGATTTTCATTGTTCTTCCCTTCTTTGAGGTATGTTAACTCTACACCAAGATGGAGATTATGTTCTTAGTTATATTGTGAGCTTTTCACAGAGGTTATTGAGCTTGTTATGTCGTAGTGAATCCAACACTATGTTAGGAGGATTGTTTTGGGAGAATTAAGGTTTCAATTGTTATTAGTTGAGCGATAATCTTTACCAACTTTAAGAATGGAATTTTCTGAGATGAACACACCTTGATGATGCTTTCGTAACACTCTTTTAAGGAATAAAGTGTTAAGGCTTACCCCCCTGTATAAGATGAATTCAAGAAGGTGAATATGAAGGGTGTTCAATTATAATTCTTGCCTTAGATGAACTCGTTGTTAATCTACTTGGATGATTAGAACTAGGAAAGGATTATTGGGGCAATCATTTGAACGTAGAACTTGATAAGAAGAACTACTTGTGGAAGAACGAGAATCATAGAGGTAAATGAACCTAGAACTAGATTGATCATGATTATCTCGTTATGTATCGTTGTAGCAACCAAACCAAGCATTTGAGTTGATAATAGGAATCAAAGTATGGAGTTTAATGGTATGATAAATATCTTTGGAATTATAGACACCGGCTTTATGTCCCATTGTAATCTCATAAATTTGCATGCCTTTTTCCAAACTTAGTATTTGTCGGGAGATAGGACTGAGAGCCGATCGTTCATTATTGATAACTCGATTATAACTTAGGGCATTCGGTGCTCATGTGTTAGTTTCGTGAGGTTGTTGAATTCCTTGTTATTTCCTCGTACAAGGTAATCGATCGAGGAGCGACGACCTTCAGATGTGTTGACATTCGTTGGAGTATTTAGTTCTTGCCATCTTTGAGGCAAGTATCGTATTTGAAAATTGTTAATATTGGAATTTTTGATCATGCATAAAGTTTATTCTTGTTATTGAACATGAGTTTAGTTCCTTTGAATTATCATGGTCTTCGATATTGATTTCTTGAATGTTCATGTTGATAGACATATCGATTTGACATATGTATATGCATGGGTTGTGTTTGTGTATGTTGTGATGATCTGAAGGGATCGAGCGATCTATGCTGGGGGCGCTGGATCAGATGTCTACCATGCATTGGTCCGACGGGATCATCATGGGGATCTATGCTGAGGGTGCTGGATCGTTGTACGGGTTTTCCACCATGCATTGGTCCGACGGGATCATCATGGGGATCTATACTGAGGGCGCTGGATAGTTGGATTACCCTGTGTTGTGTTGATGGAATCACGTAGATTCGCATCGTTGGATTCCGGTGGCGGAAGTCTGTTTTATGTAATTTATGATGCATTGTTGTTGCATATTCGATTTATGTATTATGATACTTGTAGTAGCATCGTTTTGTTAACCCCTTCGGGGGTGGACATTTGTTTTGATGTTCAGGTAGCCGAGGAGCGGGGAAGCAACCACAATACCTATATGACGATGAAGTGGCTCAGTGATGTAAATTGATGTTGCCTTGTTTTCCAATTATTTTTTTTCAGTACTCGAGTACGCTTATTTTGTTGGTGTTTGGAATGCTTGTAATAATGTACTCATTTAAATTATTGAACTGGTTTGAGTTTTAACCTTAATGGTACTTTGGTAATATTATTATTTTCCGTATTTCTCAAATTAGCCTTGTAAATTCTTATATAAAGGATTTACGACGCTGTGATTATTCCGAATATATCGGGGTGTTACAGGCACGGCACCCTCCTCGGGAACACTGCGATCCCGCGTGTTCGAACTAAGAGCTACTGATAACCAGACTGCACCTGCTATCTCAGGTACACTTCTTATTAATTCCCAGCCTGTTCATGTACTGTTTGATACTGGAGTGACCCATTCGTTCATATCCATGGAATGTGTTAAGCGTTTGAATCTTCCTTGTGTACCTTGTGAATCTTTTACTGTTAAGCTACCCGAGGGTAGCAGGATGGGGGATAATTTGGAAGTTCGAAACTGCCCGATCCGCATCGATAATCAGGGCTGGACAACAAATCTCATGGTTTTTCCACTCCAGAACGAAGATGTTATTTTGGGTATGGACTGGATGACAATGCACAGGATGGTATTAGACACCTATCACCTGATAGTTTCCATTATAACTCCTGACGGTGCCACTCACATAATCAGAGGCCGAAAACACTTTAGTACTAAGGGGTCCCTCAGTCTCCTTACACCAGGAGTATCTTGTGACGATCAGGGAACGTATTATTTGTGTTATATTCTTCAGGAGGACACATCACAACTGTTGCTAATATTCCCACGGTGAGTGAATTTCCGGATGTTTTTCCCGATGAATTACCAAGATTGCCGCCACGACGGGAGGCCGATCTCTTGATTGAACTTGAGCCAGGAACGATGCCTATATCCAAGGCACCATACAGGATGGCACCAGTGAGATGAAGGAATTAAAGTTACAACTCGAAGAGTTGCTAAGGAAGGGGCTCGTTCGTCCGAGCACTTCGCCATGGGGTGCGCCAGTCCTTTTGTAAAGAAATAGGACAACTACCTGTGCCCGTGTATCGATTACAGAGAACTAAATAAATTCACTATTAAGAATCGTTACCCGCTTCCGAGTATTGATGATTTACTGGATCAACTACAGGGAGCGACTGTGTTTTCAAAGATCGATTCACGTTCCGGATATCACCAATTGAGAATTCGAGAGGAGGATATTTCAAAGACCGCATTTCGATCAAGATACGGACACTACGAGTACATGGTGGTGTCGTTTGGCTTGACTAATGCCCCAGCCGTTTTCATGGAATTGATGAACAAGGTTCTAATAAAATTTCTCGATAAGTGTGTGGTAATTTTTATTGACGACATTTTGATCTATTCCCGGAGCCGACAGGAGCATGAGGGACACTTGAGGTAGGTGTTGAGTGTTTTGAGGCAACACCAACTTTATGCCAAACTTTCTAAATGCGAGTTCTGGATGCCGGAGGTGACCTTTTTCGGACATGTAATTTCAGTATAAGGCATTAAGGTAGACCCCCAGAAGATCGAGACAGTTATGAGTTGGGAACCACCAAGAAACGTCAAGGAAGTGAGGAGTTTTCTGGGATTGGCAGGATATTCTCGACGGTTTGTCGGAGCTTTTTCTAGTATTTCCCGGCCGTTGACGAATCTACTAAGGAAAAGTACCAAGTTTGTCTGAACAACAGATTGTCAGGAGATCTTCGACGAATTGAAGAGGAAGCTGACTACTGTGCCAGTACTGGTACTACCGCAGGGCACGGAAGGATTCGTAATATACACCGATGCATTTAAGCATGGACTTGGATGTGTATTCATGCAAAATGACAGAGTTATTGCATACACCTCTCGACAACTTAAACCATATGAGGTAAACTATCCGACGCACGACTTGGAACTGGCTGCAGTGGTCCACGCCCTTAAGATCTGGAGACACTACGTTTATGGGGTTACCTATAAGATTTTTACAGACCACAAGAGTTTAAAATATATTTTCACCCAGAGGGAGTTAAACATGAGATAGAGGTGTTGGCTGTAGCTGATCAAGGATTACGATGTGGAGATTTTATATCACCCTAGAAAGGCCAACGACGTAGCAGATGCACTGAGTCGGAAAAGTACACAGGAGATGACACTCTCCGGTTTAACAGTACAGTCGGAATTGCAGCAAGATCTAAGGAGAAATGGCATTGAAGTATGGATACAACACCACCAGGGATAGTTGTGCTCAATTAACATTCATTCATCCTTGCTGGATGGACGAGATACGCCTGGCACAAATGGAAGACCCGAAACTTCGTGCGATCAGCGCAAGGGCCGAAGGGGGGATTATTTCAGACTAAAGGATCCAAGCGAACTTGGTGAGGTTTAAGAACATGATTTGTATTCCACTCAAGGAAGCTCATTCTACTCCCTATTCGGTATATCCCGGGGCGAGCAAAATGTATAAGGATCTGCGGAAGAGCTTCTGGTGGAAGAACATGAAACAGGAGGTAGCGAGGTTCGTTGCTCGATGTATGACATGTCAGTAGGTGAAGATTGAACACCACATGCCGGCCGGAATCATGCAGCCCTTACCTATTCCAGAATAGAAATGGGAGAGCATATCAATAGATTTTGTCACCAAGTTACCAGTGATGGCGGGAGGAAAAGACACGATATGGGTCGTTGTAGACCGACTGATGAAGTCGGCACATTTCATTCCAATTCAGGAGACCACCGGGACAGAGCAGCTGGCCACCATCTTTATCCGGGAAATAGTGAGACTACATGGCGTTCCCTCGGGTATCATATTAGATAGAGACATTAGATATGTGTCCCGCTTCTGGAAGGTTGTCCACAAGGCTATGGGTACTCAATTACATTTCAGAACGGCCTATCACCCTCAAATAGATGGACAGACAAAACGTACTATACAGACCCTGAAGGATATATTAAGAGTGTGTGTACTCGATTGGGGTAAGGATTGGGCCAGACATCTCTGCTTGGCGGAACTTTCATACAACAACAGCTGGCATGCAGGCATAGGCATGGCAACCTTCGAGGCCTTGTACGGTAGTGTAACACCCCAAATTAGGCGGATATTATAGTGTCGTGGATCCCCGACTGGGACCCACCAGGCGAATGAAAACTGATGAATTAGATAATATAATTGTAGTACCGAACCACATTATATTACCAAATACTCCGATGAGGAGTTTAAGTGCAACACACCAGGACAATACCGAATACTAGTATATTTTATATGAAGATAAAATACACAACACTGAATGAAACGGAGTATCCAAATGAAAATCTGCAGCGGAAAATAAATGACAACAACATGAATGACTGAAAAGATCGGGGCCCCCTACTAGTATCACTGGGACCCCTCGCCGTCAACATGCTCTTCCCGTGCCTTTGCCTTGCCGTGACCTGAAAACAAAATCTCCCAACAGGGTCAGTTACACAGAACAACAATCCTCGAGGGTTGAAAATAGACAATCATGAGTTATCTTTAGTTATGAAATATCCTTAGTTATGAATTGAGCTGAAGAGGAGTATCATAGTACGCCCGTAATGTTCTGTGCAAGTGTACAAGACGAATGACCGGACACACCCATCCTTGTACCTAATTAGTCTCACGGAGGTAATCGTTACCGTGTGCACAGTCCAATGTATCGATCCCAATACATGACCATAGCGTGATCGACTAAAAATTCCACACATCCGCACCCGACCACGCAATATGAACCCAGAAGGTCATATGAACGAGAATGACCATAATGAATACCAATGAATAATAATCCGACAAAGTCAAGAATGACTCACCGAGATGAAAATAATGGTGAAGTGAATGATAGTTCAATGAAATGATTGGAACCGCCGTTCCTCGCGAAAATGATTTTTCTTCATATTTTAAAACAGATTTGATCCTTTTATAAAAGATTTGTGTATTATTTCCAAAAGAAAACTGCAGTCCAGTTGGTAAGTCGGTGGAAGGTCCTGGGCGGACGACTAGGGATCGAATCCCTGTAATGCAAAAACATTTTTTGCTAATTAAGACATCCCATGGATCCAGGTCCGACCCGGACCCGACCCGACCCGTCTAGCAGTTCTGGAGCAGATTATTGTGAAAAAATTCCATAAAATTGATTTTTGATGATCCGATTTAATCAAATTAAACCAGAATATTTTTTATAAAATATATATTTTATAAACATAATATAGAACACAATTTACACATAAACATGTTATACGTAAATAATTAAATTACTTACATGTTGGCTCCGATACCACTTTTGGGTTTTCCATGCATCGAATACATAAATCTTGAGTAAAACGCAATCGAAGAAATAATAAGAAAACCCAATTTAGGATCTCGTGCAGTAATTTAATTGTTTAATTAGAGGGTTAATCGAATTACCTTAATCCGATGAATAGATCTAGATTCGGACTAGAAACAGATGAATATCTCCTTCCTCTTTGGGTGATCCACACACGAACAATTCCACAAGTCGGATTGTTAGATCCTTACGAATAATATTGATAAATAGTACAACACAAATTCCTTACTAGAAGGATTGTACTATTGATCAAGATCAACTAAGGGAAGACAAAATGACCAATATTAATCTTCTACAGTAGAAGAATTTCGGTCAGTCTAGTGAGAACAAAGGGGGGCGCTTTTTTGTGTCTTGGCTAGGGTTGTGTAATTTTCTTCTTATAACAACTCCTTGTCCAAGACCTTATATTTATACTAAGTAAATCCTAGATTCAAGAATCTAGTATTTGCTTAGTTACCTCTCATCTTATTAAATAATACAATATATATAGTATCCAATATTGTATATATTACTTATTATCTAATCTCCTTATAAATATAATATCTAATATTATATTTATTATTCCAAGTTGATATTTATTCCTGCTGGTCTATAATTGTCATACGTGCGACCCAAAAACTTATATTATGTTGGCAATTATTTAATACCTTATTAAATAATAAATCATAAGCGGCCTCTAGCAAGACATTATGATTACCCAAATAATATAAGTTAATAGTTCATTAAACCTTTTAATGTGTCAAATCCCTTTTTCACGCGATATCATATTTGAACTAAGTCGTGGAGATTGTCATACTTATTATGTTCAATGCTTTCTCGATCTTAGGTAGACTGATTGAATCAAATGACTCTTCAATTGAGCATGGTCATGCATTTCCTTCAGTCCTACTTATCGAGGAGCCCAACAGATATCTCTCTCACTAAAGAGAGGGACTGTAACACCCCAACCCGATAAGGGTAGAAATGTTAGTTTATGGTGACATATCAGATACATACATATGTAAATGCAAGCGGAAGTCTTATCATCAAAACATCAAAGTGGTTAAGTCAACGCGACTTAACAAATACATGAATCCAAAGTACTGAAAGGAAAATAACCGAAATACATAGTTCTAAATCAAAATAACCAGAAATTCCAAATATCCAAAACTAAGAAGACTATGGTCGGGCCCACTCAAAACTATCTCTCATCCCATAAGAAGCCATCCCCAAAGCTCCTTAGCTAAGTACCTTCCGCATGGGAAAAGAAAATGCGGCTGAGCTACAAAAGCTCAGTGAGCAGATATATCAACAAAGTAAATGAAACAAAAAGAAAGCAAAGCTAAGAGATACGAATACAGAAAGGCAAATGAATCAATGGGTAAGATAATATGGAAAGTGATGGTTTAGGTTAACGTTTAATTACAGCATTTACCACGAGCCCAAATCAAATCAAATAGTAGCCCAGTGTTCGGAGGGGAGACCTCAGAACCAAATATAAGTGGGGAATCCTCGAAAGCAAATCATGGAGTGATCAGCTCTCAAATTGTGAAAGGACTGTATGCAGACAACGCCCAGTCACCAAATATATATATCATGTAGAAAATCAAATCAAAGCAAATCTAGGATGCATCCATGCGCCCCTTACCCAAATCTCTGAACAACCAACCAAATCAAAGGGACGGTGTGGCTCATCACTCGACCACACTAGAGTCATGACATTGGTGCATCAATGCCACGGCCATGTTACCTTCATGGCTAGGAAACAAATAATGCTCGAGTATATGCTGTAGGGTAAGGTCATATGGCAAAGTCATAGTCAAAGTCAAAGTATCATAACCCAAAGGGTTCAAATGTCAAAGTCCAAATCAAAGTGTCTTATCATAGGGCTCAATTCAAATGAATCATATTAAAGTTGTATCAAAGGTTCAAATCAAAGGGTTCATAGCAATTGGATCATATCAAAGGGGTTCATATAAAAGGGTTCAGAATATCTGTACCTTTATTCAAATACAAATCAATCAAAGCTGAATATCAGTTGGAAAGAAGGTCACTCCCTCTTAACCGAACCTAAGGAAGAAGAATTAAACATTACAAAAGGTTCATAATTCAAATCTGATGATTTTAGGTTATCGTTCTATTTTTGGAACTTTCCATATTTAGCAGGTTTCCCAAAATAGTAAGCTTCCATTTTTAGAATTACACACTAAAAATAGAGATATTCATATTTTACACACTTTTCATTAATTACACCATTAGTCCTTCAAGTTTCACAATTTTACAATTTAATTCTTTAAGTATAATTAATTACACATTTAATATCTCAAAATCCCAATTTAACACATTAACCCATCAAATATTTCAAATTAGCATTTTTAACACTAAATATTAATTATGAAATGTCCAGAAGTCCAACTTCCATGAATTTACACTTTTAGTCCCTCCATTTCAATTAACTACAAAACATAATTTAAAACATAATTAAATTCTTAATTAAATCCTAAATCTTATCAAATGAGCAAAAATAATCCCCATACTTATTTATTACCCATTTAGTACTGTCTATAATCAGAGAAAAAAAATATCCATACACTTTCAATAATTACAAAACAGCCCCTCAACTTTTATAACTTTAATTAATTAGTTAGTTAAATCATTTTAAATCCATTAAACACCCAAAATGACATATTTACTCATCATGGCTATTTTTCCCAGTAAGCTACTGTTCATATAAGTTATATATAATTTCCCATGATTTATGAATTCACCAAAACAATTAATCCATAATTATTAATTAAATCCGATTTAAATAATTAAACCAATTAATACCCAAATCATCTTTATGAATTCTAATAAATTACCTACTGTTCCTTTAACATTTTAGAACCCTAATATCGCATCATATTCAGATCTAAATCCCAAAATGATCAAAACATATTTTTCCTTTATTTTATTATTGGCCGATTATTACATTGATCCAAATAAATAGATTTTGGCCTTCTAAAAATTATTTATCAGTTTATTTAGGTTCTACTTATTCATATTAACTCTGGAAAAAAAATACAAATAAAAATTTCCACCTTTTTATTTGGCCGATCCATATTTAAATATAAATTAGGGTTTTTGGAATCAATTAAATACAAACACACCTCAAAACCGTGCATGGTATGATCCAATAATTTTTCACAGGTTCTATATCATATAATAAGTGTAAGAAAAATACCAAATGATTTTGTGATGTGGAGATTGATGGTTTTGGATTATACCTCTTTTTGATAAAACCGAATAGAAAAGCTTGAAACCGATCAAACAAAGCCTCCCCGATCTTCCACACCAATTTTCCCGTGATCCTTAGACTCTTATTAAGCTTGTACAATGGCTGGAATGCCTTGGAAAAATTATGGAGCCTCCCTTTTTGTTAATATGGCCGGCGGCCAAGAAATAGATTTTTAGGGTTTTTTTTTTGTTTTGAAATTTTTGGAGTGTGAGGATTATGTGTGATTGTGCCGTGATTTATTGGAGTCAAGGGGGAAGTTACACATAAATTTCGGCCAAGGATTAAGGGGAATTCAAATCTTTACAATATTTCCCTTTTTTTACATTTATTTATTAATTATGTATTAGGTAACTTATTAAATTTAAAATATACACTTAAACTACACATAAGTGGCCGAATTTATACATGTACAAAGTCCAAAATTTCCATTTTTCATTTACAAAATTTATTTTTCAGCTTAGGTTAAATTATTATGATTTTTGGAATGTATTTAATATTTATTTAAGCTTTAATTCAAATTTTTAATTTCTTAGGGGTATTTTGGTAATTTTGCACTTAGATAAATTTTGGGTTTTACAACTTCTTCTCCTCTAAAAGGAAAATTTCGTCCTCGAAATTGAGAAGAGACAAAAATGGAAACGAACAGATAACGAATCGAAAACGAATCAAAGACATACTAGACTACTCGAAGAAATGAGGATAGCTGGTTCGCATAGACTCCTCGGTTTCCCAGGTAGCCTCACGCTCTGGGTGATTTCTCCAAAGAATCTTAACGAAAGGAATAACCTTGTTCCGCGTAACCCTCTCCTGTCTGTCCAAAATAGCCTCCGATTCCTCAGGTAAGGACATATCCGGCTGAATTTGGTCAAGCGGGTAAGATACCACATGTAGAGGATGATAATTGTATCCTCTCAGAAGGGATACATGGAAAACGTCGTGAACATGTGATAGCTGAGGCGGTAGAGCTAAACGATACGAAACCTCTCCGATGCGTTCCAAAATCTCAAAAGGCCCAATGAATCGCGGACTGAGCTTGCCCTTGATTCCAAATCGCTTCACCCCTCGGAAAGGTGAAACCTTCAAGAATACTTTGTCACCGACCTGAAACTCTAAATCGCGTCGGTGTCTATCCGCATAACTCTTTTGACGTGACCGAGCTTCCTTCAACTTCTCTTTAGCTATCTCAACTTTCTCATTAGTAATCGCGACCATTTCTGGTCCCTCAATAATACGCTCACCAACTTCGTTCCAGCAAGTTGGTGCCCGACACTTCCGACCATACAACATCTCATAGGGTGCCATGTCGATACTCGCATGCCAACTATTATTATATGCAAACTCCACAAGGCACAAATACTCGTCCCAATTGCGCCTGTCCACTCCAACGCATAGGCTCTAAGCATATCCTCTAAAGTTTGGATGGTTCTCTCGGACTGACCATCCGTCTGCGGGTGAAAAGCGGTACTAAACTTCAACTAAGTTCCCCAGGCCTTTTGCAAGCCTTTCCAAAAGCGTGACGTAAATCGGGGATCCCTATCGGATACAATGGAAACCGGAGTACCGTGCAGTCGAACAATCTCCTGTCTGAAAAATCTCGGCCAATCTACTAATACCATAACTCTTCCGAATGGGTAGGAAATGAGCTGACTTGGTTAGCCGATCAACGACCACCCAAATCGCGTCATTCTTCTTCCTAGTAGGAGGTAACCCGGTGACGAAATCCATGGTGATCTTTTCCCATTTCCACATCGGAATATCCAACGGCTGTAACAAACCACTGGCTCTTTGGTGCTCGATCTTAACCTGCTGACAGGTCATACATCTGGATACAAAAGTCGCAACATCCTGTTTCATCCCATTCCACCAAAAATGCTGTTTCAGATCTTGATACATCTTTGTGGAACCTGGGTGAATAGCGAAGGGAGAACTGTGAGCTTCTGACATCACCAGCTCACGTAGTGAAGAATCGTCGGGAACACAAAGTCTGTCACCATACCATACTACTCCTTCAGCATCAACACAAAACTCAGACTGTTTCCCTTCCTCAATGTTCTGAACAATAGACCAAAGCTCACCATCATCCTTCTGAGCCTCTTTGATACGCATAATCAAATTGGCCTCTACTTTCAAGCTAGCCCAATAACCGACTGTACCTGGCAAACACAACTCAATCTCCAACCTTTCCAGATCATGAAGAATATGCTTAGAAATCTTAAGACTGGCAACCATGCCCGATTTCCGGCTAAGCGCGTCAGCAACTACATTGGCTTTTCCAGGATGGTACTAAATATTTGTATCATAATCCTTAAGTAATTCTAACCATCTATGCTGTCTCATATTCAACTCCTTCTGCGTGAATATGTACTTAAGGATTTTATGGTCGGTGAAGATATCAACGGACTCACCATTCAAATAATGCCTCCAAATCTTAAGTGCGAAAATAACGGCCGCCAACTCCAGATCATGGGTAGGGTAATTTTGCTCATAGGGTTTCAGTTGCCTCGAAGCATACGCAATTACCTTACCATGCTGCATAAGTACACAACCCAGACCTTTCTTAGATGCATCGCTATAGATCTGAAAACCTCCGGAACCTGATGGAAGAGTTAGAATGGGAGCGGACACCAATCTCCTCTTCAACTCTTCAAAACTACTCTCCCGTTCATCAATCCAAACAAACTTCTCACCTTTCCTCATCAACTGGGTCAAAGGTAGCGCTAAACGAAAAAATCCCTCAACGGAACGATGGTAATATCCTACCAAACCAAGAAAACTCCGGACCTCAGTCACAGTCGTAGGTCTCGGCCATTTAGTGATAGCCTCAACCTTAGCCGGGTCCATAGTAATCCCATCTGCTGAAACGATGTGTCCAAGAAAGGCAACTCGGTCCAGCCAAAATTCACACTTCGAAAACTTGGCGTAAAGTCTCTGTTGCCTAAGAGTTTCCAAAATAATGCGTAGATGTTGCTCATGCTCTCCAACACTCTTAGAATAAACGAGGATATCATCGATAAAGACAATTTCCAACTTATCGAGGTATTCGTGGAATACTCGATTCATCAAATCCATGAACACGGCCGGAGCATTCGTCAATCCAAACGGCATAACCAAAAACTCATAATGTCCATTTCGAGTACGAAAAGCAGTTTTAGAAACTTCCTGTTCCTTAACTCGTAATTGGTGGTAGCCCGAACGCAAATCAATCTTAGAAAAACATTTCTCACCCTGAAGTTGATCAAATAAGTCATCAATACGTGGAAGAGGGTAGCGATTACGAATAGTTATGCGATTGAGTTCACGATAATCGATACAAAGCCACATGCTGCCGTCTTTCTTCTTAATAAACAAGACTGGTGCACCCCAAGGTGACACACTAGGTCGAATAAAACCGTTATCCAAAAGCTCCTGAAGTTGCTCCTTCAACTCCTTCAATTCAATTGGTGCCATACGGTATGGAGCCTTTGAGATAGGTTCTGCACCTGGAATAAGATCGATACCGAATTCAACTTCTCTAGCTGGAGGAAGGCCAGGAAGTTCCTCAGGAAAAACATCCGCAAAATCACGAACTATCGGAAGACTATCAATAGAAGGACTATCCAAAGTAGTGTCCTTAATGGAAGCCAGAAATCCTTGACATCCGTGGGAAATCAGAGTACGAGCCTTCATGGCAGAAATCAATTTAACAGATTTGAGCGGTTGAGAGCTATGATAAACAAATTCAGGACGGAACAAATTACCGAATATAACTCTCCTCGAATGACAATCAATGGTCGCCTTATGCAGAGACAACCAATCCATTCCCAAAATTACATCAAAATCAAACATATCGAGAGGAAGTAACATAGCCGAACGAATACGATCGTCAAACCGAAGAGGACAATTTACAAATTCAGAATCGATGAGTACTTGACTTTTCATAGGAGTAGAGAGGGATAAGAGGTTGGTTAATGGTGTTGCGGTAAGATTAAGTTTCTTAGCAAGTTTAACAGATATAATCGAATGCGTAGCACCGGTGTCAAATAAAACGAAAACAGTATGATCTCCAAAGTAAAGTATAACCGTAATAGTACCTGATGCATTATTGGCCTGCTCATGGGTGATCGAAAATACACGTCCAGAAGATGAAGAAGGTTTGTTGTAGTTGGTGATTGCCTTTGGGTTCTGCTTCGGGAAATCCTTCACACGATGAGTAGTAGCCCCACAGTTGAAACATCCTCCGGTAGCTTTGTGACACGGACCTGTGTGTGGCTTGAGGCATGAAGGACAAAGAGGAGTAGGTGGCAAAACTTCAGCAGTCCTGTTCTGATTAGATGACCCAGATGAACGGTGCTGCTGCTGCTGCTGACCCCTAGGTTGATCTCTCCAGTTTCTCTGTCCCTGATTTTGGTTACCCCTCTGATCATTTCTCTGCCTGTCGCTACCCCGTCTCTGATCATAACCCTTGTTGGACTGTCCCCGTGACTCAAAACTCCTACCATTCTGCCCACGCAAATCGTATCCCCGATCTGTCTGTCCTCTCGAATCATTACCCCTGCTAGAGTACCCCTTATTATCGCTACTCTGACACTGTGACTGAATTCTGTCCCCATCACGGTTACGCTTGTACCCACTGCCTTCATGGAAGATTTCAATGTTGCGGGCCGTATAGTTAACCTCCGCTACGTCCGCAAACTGAGTATTCAAAAGACGATCCAACACCCATTTCTTTAGCCCCCATTTAAAATGTTTAGCCTGACGGCTAGCATCCCCTGCAAGAGGCCCAACCAAAACTGGCCAACCTGAGGAATCGCTGCATGTACTCTCCCGAAGTCTCATTATCATACTGATGGATGTTTTTGTACTCCCTCTCGAGACGTTCTTGCTCAGAATCAGGGAGATACCTCTTATAAAAGGTGCTCCAAAACTCGGCCCAAGTGCAAGTGTTCATGTAATCATCACCACTTTTTGCCTGCTTATGTGCAATCCACCAAAGCAGCGCATTACCCTCCAACTTAAACGCAGCCAAGCGAGCTTTAAACTCGTCTTCACACCCCCAGCACCTCAAAGTTCTTCTCCATATGTTTGATCCAATCCTATGCCGCTTGAGGAGTGGCCGCCGAACTGAGAGCCAAGGGCTTGAGTTTGTGGAAACTCTCAAGCCAACCATGAATGGTAGTGGGTCGGCCCCCACCACCGGAACCACCAGAACCATTAGAAGATCCCGCACCATTACGAACATCATTCAGAATTCGAGTCATCATTTCATTAGTGGTAAGACCAGGAAACAACCTAGCTATGGCAGCCGCGACCGTAGCTTCCAAATTAGGGATCTCAGCGTCCCTACTAGGGTTTCCACACCCGGTCCACCTCGGCGAGTGTTTACCATTTGAACGATTATCAAACGATTAGCGAGATTAGAAATAAGATGATATACAAAAGGGAAAGCAAAACGGAAATCCTAGTCTACCCAAATCCTCACAGGTCATGGCCTAAGCCTAAGGGTCCTAAAACCTGTAGCTCCGATACCATAACTGTAACACCCCAACCCGATAAGGGTAGAAATGTTACTTTATGGTGACATATCAGATACATACAGATATAAATGCAAGCGGAAGTCTTATCATCAAAACATCAAAGTGGTTAAGTCAACGCGACTTAACAAATACATGAATCCAAAGTATTGAAAGGAAAATAACCGAAATACATAGTTCTAAATCAAAATAACCAGAAATTCCAAATATCTAAAACTAAGAAGACTATGGTCGGGCCCACTCAAAACTATCTCTCATCCCATAAGAAGCCATCCCCAAAGCTCCTTAGCTAAGTACCTGCCGCATGGGAAAAGAAAATGTGGCTGAGCTACAAAAGCTCAGTGAGCAGATATATCAACAAAGTAAATGAAACAGAAAGAAAGCAAAGCTAAGAGATAGGAATACAGAAAGGCAAATGAATCAATGGGTAAGATAATATGGAAAGTGATGGTTTAGGTTAAGGTTTAATTACAGCATTTACCACGAGCCCAAATCAAATCAAATAGTAGCCCAGTGTTCGGAGGGGAGACCTCAGAACCAAATATAAGAGGGGAGTCCTCGAAAGCAAATCATGGAGTGATCAGCTCCCAAATTGTGAAAGGACTGTATGCAGACAACGCCCAGTCACCAAATATATATATCATGTAGAAAATCAAATCAAAGCAAATCTAGGATGCATCCATGCGCCCCTTACCCAAATCTCCGAACAACCAACCAAATCAAAGGGACGGTGTGGCTCATCACTCGACCACACTAGAGTTATGACATTGGTGCATCAATGCCACGGCCATGTTACCTTCATGGCTAGGAAACAAATAATGCTCGAGTATATACTGTAGGGTAAGGTCATATGGCAAAGTCATAGTCAAAGTCAAAGTATCATAACCCAAAGGGTTCAAATGTCAAAGTCCAAATCAAAGTGTCTTATCATAGGGCTCAATTCAAATGAATCATATCAAAGTTGTATCAAAGGTTCAAATCAAAGGGTTCATAGCAATTGGATCATATCAAATGGGTTCATATAAAAGGGTTCAGAATATCTGTACCTTTATTCAAATGCAAATTAAATCAAAGCTGAATATCAGATGGAAAGAAGGTCACTCCCTCTTAACCGAAGCTAAGGAAGAAGAATTAAACATTACAAAAGGTTTATAATTCAAATCTGATGATTTTAGGTTATATTTCTATTTTTGATAACTTTCCATAGTTAGCAGGTTTCCCAAAATAGTAAGCTTTCATTTTTAGAAAGTTTCCTTATTTAACAAGTTTCCATAAATAGAATGTTTCCATAATTAGAATGTTTCAATTTTGTTAATATTTAATGTTTTATGGTTATAAAGCTTATTTGGAAAGATTTAGGACTTATTATGACAACTTTCATAGTTTAGGGTGTAAAGTGTAATTATGTCAAAGTTAAAGGTGTAAAGTGTAAATTATCAAATCTTAAGAAGTTAATCATATATACCATTTAACCTATTAGTTTACAAATATTACCAATTAAACCCTTAACTTTTAATATTTACATTTAAGCCCTTATACTTAATATAATTACAAATTAATTATAATAATTACATAAATACATGTTAATACGAGATATTCATATTTTACACACTTTTCATTAATTACACCATTAGTCCTTCAAGTTTCACAATTTTACAATTTAATTCTTTAAGTATAATTAATTACACATTTAATATCTCAAAATCCCAATTTAACACATTAACCCATCAAATATTTCAAATTAGCATTTTTAACACTTAATATTAATTATGAAATGTCCAGAAGTCCAACTTCCATGAATTTACACTTTTAGTCCCTCCATTTCAATTAACTACAAAACATGATTTAAAACATAATTAAATTCTTAATTAAATCCTAAATCTTATCAAATGAGCACAAATGGTCCCCATACTTATTTATTACCCATTTAGTCATACACTTTCAATAATTACAAAACAGCCCCTCAACTTTTATAACTTTAATTAATTAGTTAGTTAAATCATTTTAAATCCATTAAACACCCAAAATGACATATTTACTCATCATGGCTATTTTTCCCAGTAAGCTACTGTTGATATAAGTTATATATAATTTCCCATGATTTATGAATTCACCAAAACAATTAATCCATAATTATTAATTAAATCCGATTTAAATAATTAAACCAATTAATACCCAAATCATCTTTATGAATTCTAATAAATTACCTACTGTTCCTTTAACATTTTAGAACCCTAATATCACATCATATTCAGATCTAAATCCCAAAATGATCAAAACATATTTTTCCTTTATTTTATTATTGGCCGATTATTACATTAATCCAAATAAATAGATTTTGGCCGTCTAAAAATTATTTATCAGTTTATTTAGGTTCTACTTATTCATATTAACTCTGGAAAAAAAATACAAATAAAAATTTCCACCTTTTTTATTTGGCCGATCCATATTTAAATACAAATTAGGGTTTTTGGAATCAATTAAATACAAACACACCTCAAAACCGTGCATGGTATGATCCAATAATTTTTCACAGGTTCTATATCATATAATAAGTGTAAGAAAAATACCAAATGATTTTGTGACGTGGAGATTGATGGTTTTGGATTATACCTCTTTTTGACAAAGCCGAATAGAAAAGCATGAAACCGATCAAATAAAGCCTCCCCGATCTTCCACACCAATTTTCCCATGATCCTTAGACTCTTATTAAGCTTGTAAAATGGCTGGAATGCCTTGGAAAAATTTTGGAGCCTCCCTTTTTGTTAATATGGCCGGCGGCCAAGAAATAGGTTTTTAGGGTTTTTTTTTTGTTTTGAAAATTTTGGAGTGTGAGGATTATGTGTGATTGTGCCGTGATTTATTGGAGTCAAGGGGGAAGTTACATATAAATTTCGGCCAAGGATTAATGGGAATTCAAATCTTTACAATATTTCCCTTTTTTTACATTTATTTATTAATTATGTATTAGGTAACTTATTAAATTTAAAATATACACTTAAACTAGACATAAGTGGCCGAATTTATACATGTACAAAGTTCAAATTTTCCATTTTTCATTTACAAAATTTATTTTGCAGCTTAGGTTAAATTATTATGATTTTTGGAATGTATTTAATATTTATTTAAGCTTTAATTCAAATTTTTAATTTCTTAGGGGTATTTTGGTAATTTTGCACTTAGGTAAATTTTGGGTTTTACAGGGACAAATACCCATCTTGATTATTCATTGCCCTCTACATGACTCCCACTAATCCCAATCGCTAACCTTTATAATCACCATGTTTCAGATGACGTTGGATTACGTCAAGGCATAGCAGTTATCATGTTGAACTCTATGACAATCTCAGGTTCAAGGATTTATTGACATACTGTTATACTGAGATTCACTTGTGACATTTCCATGCAGTGATCTCAATGCGGGTCAGTCCAGTATTAGTTCTCCAACCAATAACCATAGGATTGATCCGTACCATACGCATAATCATCTGATGATTATCAATCAAACTTATACTAGTATATTAATCACTTGAGTCTCTACTCAACGCGATTGTACCAGAGACATTTGAATAATCTTATTATTCATGAATAACTATTATTTGATTATTATAATATTAAAACATGCACACATTATAATAATCAATGAGAAATAAATGATATCAAATTACTTTATTTAAATGTGGCAATTACAAATCTAGGGACATCGAATGTCCTAGGGCACTATTCCCAATATTATTTCGTGTTGTTTTCGATTATTTATCGTGTTATTGAATTAATTGTATTTCATTCAAGGTTGTTCGAGTGCTTATAATTGTTAGAGGATGTCGTTCGTCGTTTGTTGAAGGATTTCGTCGCCTTTGGTTTGAGGCAAGTTTTATACTTGTACTAGTCAATGAGATAAATATTATCATATATGTGTATGAATGTGTTGTATCATTTCGAGACGCAGTCTCTTCATGATCTGTTGATGTCAGGGAATTGTTTGATACAAAACCCTTCGGTAATTATGCCAACGTTGTTGATTGATTGTCTTCTTGTTATTGTTGTTCGTTAACAGCCGGTTCAAGGCATTGAGATACTTGTTGTTAATGTTGTTGTCGATATCCAGTTCGCGGTATCGATGTATTGATTGTTATTGTTGACTGATGTTCCATTGAGATATGGTTGTGATCGTTGTTATTGATATCGGTGTTTTTCTATGGGTGTTGTATCGGCCGATTAAAGGCATTGACGTATTTGATTATCATGTCCATCGTCGGTAGCCAATTAAAGGTACTGAGGCATCCCTTCATTCGTTGTTATCGACTGGTCATTCTAAGGCAATCGAGGTATTGAATTGGAACTGTCGAGGACATTTCCCATACGTGATATCATTGTTATCGATTAGCCATTCTAGAGGTAATCGAGGTATTGAATTCGGACCGCCGAGGATGGTGCCCACCCGTGAGTTATTATTGTCGTGTTGGCCGACCCAAGGCAGCACACTATCATTCTTGTGAATTCGGTAATCTTATGATCATTTTCGTTTGTGATTAATCGTGTTTTGGAGACTAGTCTCGGCTAGTGTTCGATGGGTAAGTTTGGGACTTGAACCTTCGCGATTGGTTTCCCAACACCTATAGTTCAGTAGGGCACAGTCACTGGGTGATCTCATTTTGGGTAACCTTGGGGCTTGAACCTTCGCGGTTGGTTTCCCAACACCTACAGTTCAGTAGTGTAACACCCCCAAAACTATCCTGGATATTACAGCGCCGTGGGTCCAGCGCCGGAACCCACCAGGCTAAAAACCATTTCAAAAACGTTTTCAAATACGCCAACAGGCGACAGACGGTAATGTATTCCAAATAATTTTCAAAAATCCATTTTCCAAATACAGTCGCAAAATAAAATCATTTAAAGTTCAAGGCCAGAACGCCAAAATTTAACCGTTTCTAAATGTACGTTAAGCCACCCCTTATATGTACCGATAAAAATAGTTTAGGGAAAAAGGGATTTAACGAAATAACCCAAGTTTACGAAATACCCAAAAGGCCATTTTGAAATACACACGCAGCGGAAAAAGACACAGTTCGTAATATACATTTGCAGCGGAAATAAAACATCCAAAAAAGAATACTCAATACTCAAATACATGCCACAACCAGTATCACCCGGGAAGCTCACCCCTTCACGACCGCTACTAGCTCTATCTCCGAGTACCTAAAAATAAAGCCCACGACGGGGTCAGCCACAATACTCAATATGATAACGATCACATCATCATAAATAATTACATACCAATGTAATAACAAAGTAAGAATACTACCAATGTAATCTTATCGTTATACCCTTACCAACCCATAGCAATCCATACCAAATCAATCCTTAACATATTCCACATTTCGCATTCTCAAATGACGAAATGAACTCAACTACAACCATTTGTACTGTATCACAACAATACCAAGAATCCTCAAAACATCATCATAACTCATAAGCATGAACTGATTCATCCGTGCCAAATCATGTCCGTCGGATTGCGCCGTCAAATCTCAATCTGGAATAGAAACCAATAACACACAATATATCTGTAGATCAACTACCACCAAACAATGATAACAAATCCTGAAACATCGACGTACATTTCGAATGTTCATACGATCAATAACAATGATCAACTAATACATCAACCGAGAATATCATCGACATGATAAACTCCAATACGACAAACAAAGGATCGACGATAACCGAGAATACCATCAGCATGATAAACTCCAACACGATCAACAAAGGATCAACAATAACCGAGAATACCCTCAACATGGTAAACACCAGACACGATCAACAAAGGATCAACAATAACCGAGAATACCCTCAACAAGGTAAACTCCAATGATCAACAATAATGGATCTCAAAGAAATAACCTCGCCTGTCGAGCATACCCCTCGGGCGTATGATCAACCAGTCGCAAACTGTCGAACATACCCAACCATAAATAGAGGATGAACGACCAATCAATATGGCTCAAAGATGGACGTCATAGTACGCCCGATCCGGAAATGTGTTCGTGCACATGTCCACCCCGTATATGGAATCCAGGATATACGTGGGACATGTACCTAATTAGCCTCACGAACTACATCTGTGTGCACGGTCCAGTGTGGAAATATCAACACATGACCATAGTGTGCCCAACTAAAATCCTACACAATAACCAATCGGCACGCTGATATGACTCCAGATATGTCACGATGCAACATGACAACGAAACTCAAAGAAGCACATATCCAATAAAGATCAAAAAACTCATCGAAGTGAACAATGACACACGGATAATGAAATATCGACATGACCGACAATATCCAAACAACAATCCTGTGATCATCATCCCCAATGAATGATCAACATGATCAACGATCTCAACCCTACCATCCTGGGATCAACATCCCTCAACGAACAACCAAATACGAATCTCATTATACGAAACATCAACATACAACAATTCATCAGAATAATTATCCTCATAACTGAACAATACTTAAATTACCTCAAAGCCGAAGACAATATCCTTTCCACGAACAAACCATCATCCCGACAATTTACATTAATAATATCATTGCTATATGAATTATAAATGAAATGAAAACGAAACCATTCATTAAATATTATAAACTGAACAAGTATAAATTTGCCTCGATACAGATACCACGAAGCCGTTACCAAAATCCGTTGCCTTTGTCTACGAGCTCCTCAGTCCCGACCAAAAGCAATCTTTGAACTCTTCAACCTCGAACGCAAAACAACAGTCATAATCAACGCTCAATTATCGTGACCTAATGCAATGATCAAATGACAACACATCCGATAATAATCAATAACCGGTATAACCAACAAATCAAACTCAACGGCTCAACAATACCTCGATCATATACAAAACCGAACAATACAACTCAAACACGAATCCATAATCACAACACGAAAATATTACAATGTCTGCCTACTTAGCGCACGTTAAACACATAACGTAGCGTGCGCTAAGTTGCTTCCGTTAGCGTGCGCTAGCCAGTAAGCTTAGCGTGCGCTAATGCTGTACAGTTGCATGCATTCCAAGCATCGACTAACACCTTGCAACTACGAATCCGAATGAAAAGGAAATCATACTCCAAGATTAACAATAACTTTTCAAAATTCAATCTCATCACCATACTCGAAATCATATTCGTATTCTTATACGAATATTATATCAAAACACATAACTTAGTTCTAGATATGAATATCCCATATTCATATCCAAAACACCAACACCTCCTATACATAATCATCATATCATATAATTCAAGAGTTCTTCAAGAACATGAAATATCCAAAATCACGTTCAAAACGACATAATCTGATGTGCTAACATGTAAATAATCACCCAAGTCATATATATCCGTATATCATCTTAACATCGAAATCCGAAATGAAGGGAGATATAAATCGCCATATCTCTTGAAGATAAAAAAACACCATAACTATCATCATACGAAAAAACATCAATATCCATATATCGACAATAACATCAACATCAGAAAAATGAGGACTAGGATTAACCCATATATCTCAATAAGACGAACAACACCATATAAAACCACACGAATCATATCAATATCCGCATATCAATAATAACATCAAGATAGTTCGGTAATCCAATTCAAAATCATACTTATCAACTCATTCATATGATAATCATCAACTCAAGAACACCAATAATCAGTCCCAAAATGAAATCCAGAGTGAAGGTTAATTACCTCTTTGAAGAAAAGGATTGATTATCAAGGTTGAATTTGATAAGGACGATCAACTCCATCATAATCCCGTATTTGGAACCTCAAGACTCTCTCTATGAACTCTATTCCAAGAATCATTAATAATTTCAAGAACAAAGCTTTGAATCCATGCTCTCCATCTTAATCTTGTTAAGAAGGATCATCTCTCAGAGTTTAGGAACTTCAAATACCCTCCTAAGGCTCTCTCTATCGATTGAAAGGAAAGAAATTGACGAAATGCTTCTTAATACCTGTCTGTTCCCTTTTATAAAGTACATTACTAGCGTACGGTAAACCTTATATTTAGCATGCGCTATCCTTCCTTGATAGCATGCGCTATCGGGCAGTCCAGAGGCTACTGGCTTGCTTCATATATCAGCTTACGTACGTAATATCCATGTAATAATGTACGTAAATACAGTCGTTGACCTGCTACAGTAATACACCATTAGCGTGCGCTAATCTTCCACATTAACATGCGCTAATCGTCGTTGACCCGACAATCTGCAGCTTCCCTGAAGATGCCCGGGTTCCACACGCCGAAAGTGGCCTGCCAAAGCCAAGATTCCTTGTTGATCGATCTGATGTTAGCGTGCGCTAACCATATGCATTGGAGTGCGCTAAGTGCATATAATAATCAACCTGGGCCTACTTGTCGGCCACCTTCCGAACGTTATCTAGAATAACTTACGTATGTTAGGGGTCCTCCTTAGCGTACGTAACACAAACCTCTTAGCATGCGCTAAGTATGCAACGTAGCGTGCACTAGTCATACATTATAGCGTGTGCTAGTCTTACATTGTAGTGTGCGCTAACGTGGCTGTACTTAGCCATTTTCAGCCATTCTTGTCCAATGTCTCGGCATACAGAATACGAAGATACGGCATACTGAATACATATATTCATTCCAATAATATTCTCATATGATATACCTGATATTGCAATTAAAACAATCTAATACACGGTATCCTCAATTATAATTGTCAACCAATCACGTCAATTGTACAAATACAACTGTCTTCGTTCTCAATTTATTTTATCAATACTGTATAGACACCAGGCTATCCAGTATGTCTCAGATAAAATAACGCGAAAAGTTTATACTGAAAATTCGGGTACTACACACTACCCCCCTTAAAATATGTTTCGTCCTCGAAACTTGTAATCCTGTCATAATCAAGAGATCAACCCAAAATTTCCAAACTCATCGCAAAAGCAATCACTCATCGCCACAAGCGAATAACCAAAACAGTATACTTACAACTACGTGAAGTCGATGATCTCCCGTGATACTAGCACACGACTCCCATATGAAGTCTCAACACAATACCAACACACACCAATATCACAAATAGCAATTTGAAAAGATCTCAAAAATTTTGGAACCTCCAAAAATCGGTTTGACTCAAAAGTCAAGAAAATCATTTTCAAAAGCCACGCTACTACCGTACTGGTAGAGCCACATAACACACACGCCTGGGATTCACAAAACCCAAGCTCCGATACCATCTTCTGTAACACCCCCAAAACCATCCGGGATATTACAGCGCCGTGGGTCCCGCGCCGGAACCCACCAAGTTAAAAACCATTTCAAAGATGTTTTCAAATACGTCAACAGGCGACAGATGGTAATGTATTCCAAATAATTTTCAAAAATCCATTTTCCAAATACCGTCGCAAAATAAAATCATTTAAAGTTCAAGGCCAGAACGCCAAAATTTAACCATTTCTAAATGTACATTAAGCCACCCCTTATACGTACCGATAAAAAGTAGTTTAGGGAAAAAGGGATTTAACGAAATAACCCAAGTTTACGAAATACCCAAAAAGCTATTTTGAAATACACACGCAGCGGAAAAAGACACAATTCGTAATATACATTTGCAGTGAAAATAAAACAACCAGAAAAGAATACTCAATACTCAAATACATGTCACAGCCAGTATCACCTGGGAAGCACACCCCTTCACGACTGCTACTAGCTCGATCTCCGATTACCTAAAGTAAGCCACAATACTCAATAATGACAACGATCACATCATCATAAATAATTACATACCAATGTAACAACAAAGTAAGAATACTACCAATGTAATCTTACTGTCATAACCTTTTCCAACCCATAGCAATCTATACCAAATCAATCCTTAACCTATTCCACATTTCGCATTCTCAAATGACGAAATGAACTCAACTACAACTATCTGTACTGTATCACAACAATACCAAGAATCCTCAAAACATCATCATAACTCATAAGCATGAATTGATTCATCCGTGCACAATCCTGTACGTCGGATTGCGCCGTCAAATCTCAATCTGGAATAGAAACCAATAACACACAATATATCTGTCGATCAATTACCACCAAACAGTGATAACAAATCCTGGAACATCGACATACAGTCTGAATGCTCATACGATCAATAACAATGATCAACCAATACATCAACCGAGAATATTATCGACATGATAAACACCAATATGACAAACAAAGGATCGATGATAACCGAGAATACCATCAACATGATAAACTCCGACACGATCAACAAAGGATCAAGAATAACTGAGAATACCCTCAACGTGGTAAACTCCAAACACGATCAACAAAGGATCAACAATAACCGAGAATACCCTCAACATGGTAAACTCCAAACACGATCAATAAAGGATCAACAATTACCGAGAATACCCTCAACAAGGTAAACTCCAAACGATCAACAAGAATGGATCTCAAAGAAATAACCCCGGCTGTCGAGCATATCCCTCGGGCGTATGATCAACCAGTCGCAAACCGTCGAACATACCTAACCATAAATGGAGGATGAACGACCAATCAATATGGCTCAAAGATGGACATCATAGTACGCCCGATCCGGAAATGTGTCCGTGCACATGTCCACCCCGTATACGGAATCCAGGATATACGTGGGACATGTACCTAACTAGCCTCACGAACTACGTCTGTGTGCACGGTCCATTGTGGAAATATCAACACATGACCATAGTGTGCCCAGCAAAAATCCTACACAATAACCAATCGGCACGCAGATATGACTCCATATATGTCACGATGTAACATGACAACAAAACTCAAAGAAGCACATATCCAATAAAGATCAAAAAACTCATCGAAGTGAATAATGACACATGGATAATGAAAGATCGACATGACCGACAATATCCCAACAATCCTGGGATCATCATCCCTATTGAATGATCAACATGATCAACGATCTCAACCCTACCATCCTGGGATCAACATCCCTCAACGAACAAGCAAATACGAATCTCATTATACAAAACATCAACATACAATAATTCATCAGAATAATTATCCTCATAACTGAACAATACTTAAATCACCTCAAAGCCGAAGACAATATCCTTTCCACGAACAAACCATCATCCCAACAATTTACATTTATAATATCATTGCTATATGAATTATAAATGAAATGAAAACGAAACCATTCATTAAATATTATAAACTGAACAAGTATAAATTTGCCTCGATACCGATACCACGAAGCCGTTACCAAAATCCGTTGTCTTTGACTACGAGCTCCTCGGTCCCGACCAAAAGCAATATTTGAACTCTTCAACCTCGACCGCAACACAACGGTCATAATCAACGCTCAATTATCGCCACCTAATGCAATGATCAAATGACAACACATCCGATAATAATCAATAACCGGTATAATCAACAAATCAAACTCAATAGCTCAACAATACCTCGATCATATATAAAACCAAACAATACAACTCAAACACGAATCCATAATCACAACACGAAAATATTACAATGTCTGCCTGCTTAGAGCACGTTAAAAACATAGCGTAGCATGCGCTAAGTCGCTTCCGTTAGCGTGCGCTAGCCAGTAAGCTTAGCGTGCGCTAATGCTGTACAGTTGCTTGCATTCCAAGCATCAACTAACTATAGGTCACAAGTCGTCCGGGAATAAGTCTAGATGGGGGGGTGAATAGACTTATTGAAACTCTTAAACTATTTTTCACAAAGAGTAAGTTTCTTCAGCTGATAGATATGCAAATGACTTAGAGTCATTTGTTCTCAATACGTGCGGAAGTCAGATGATGACGAATACAAAACAACTAATGAAACACTTAACAATGAATGCAGTAGTTAAAGTATGATGCTATAAACCAAGAAAATACGCAGGCAGTTATAGTGGTCTCAGAGGTGGGGTAATCCTCTACTAATCCACTTTTCTCCAAACCAGTTGGAGATGAATTCACTATAATTGTCAACCAGTGATAAAGATTACAGTGAATCAACCAAATTACAATAGCTTCCAACAAGTGGAAATCCATGCCGTTGCAACACTCTTGACTGCCTTGAACCTCTTGATTCGCGATCCTTAGATTCCTTTACAATCTCGAACTTCAACCAGTGAAGTACCCCGAACTCAGGATTAAAGACACGAGTTTTTGTCTTCTCCAACTAAGAGCTTCTTCAAGTATGAACTTTTGAGAACTGCTCTTTTCACGATGCTATAGTTCACTTTTAGATTGCTTTGAATACTTTGATTGCTTCAGATTATGTTCGCACCGATGTTGTGTGTTCTGCTCAGCTTCAAATATTTGGATATATATATAGGTCACGAACTCTGAGAATTTCCTTCATAGTCATTGCAAATCTTTTCAACAAATCCATCCATTGGAGAGGTAGACTTCATTGTTTTCTTTCTGAACGTTGCAAGGCTGGATTCCCATATTTTTCATCCATCTTTCGACCATTTGAAGACTTTGCATGTGAGATGCCGTATCTTTTGAATATAATAAGATTAAAGTCTTCAGTGGTAGGCCTGGATGAATTATTCAATTCATATCCTTGCGGGAATCTCTCCAATTTGTCTCTTCACGTTGCATGTGACTTTCCGTAGTATTTGACTTTTCAACGCATGCTGACGTGGACTTGGAGTACTTGGCTAATCTCAAGTAGGCTGGTGTACAGTCAACTTCTCTGCAGTTTGGCACTTATCTGATGGCAGCTGATTGGGACTCGCCTGATCAGATGACTTGTCTGAAGTCACTTGACTGCAGTCTGGTCAAACATCTCTGATTAATTTTGTTGACCAGAACTTCTCTGACTTGACTCGGCAGTACTTCTCTGATGAACTCAGCTGTACTTTTGTACTTAGACGATTTGAGCCTAACTTATTTTGGCCTATAGAAGATACTCATTTGGTTCTTCTTTACATTTTGCCAAGTATTAAACTCAACATAATTTGGCCTATGGAAGAAACTCATTTGGTTCTTCCTTACATTTTTGCCAAGTAATAAGTATTTGAATTACAGTAATGACATCATCAAAATCTAACAAGTATTCGTAACAAATTCCCCCTATTTTGATGATGGCAAAACTTTAAGCAAATATTCAAATGAACAAGTCTGCACTTGAGTGCAAGACACAAACTGAAATCAGTCTAGTTTTGAGACAACTGGAAATTGTCATTCAAAAGACTATTATAAAATTTCTGTATTGATTAAAAATAGATGTCTAAAAACATTTAGAGAAAATTTTACAAGTACAAAAATGAATATAAATTATTTGCCTCTGCCTCTGCCTCTTCGGATAGGCTGCTTGGCAGGTCTGAATGATTTAGCTCCAATTGGTCTTATTTTAACAGGGACAAGACCATACTTTCTTCTTACAACAAGGGCTGCTAAATCTTGCTCTTCTTGAGAGGAGAACTTGTTTTCAACACACAGTTTCTTGATCTTCCTTTGGAGTGCTAATTCATTCAGATCGTTATTCTCCAAAGTGGGAGGTTCTTCTGCCCTGAAAGGAGGGATCATGGGATATGCATTGCATGCCTTTGCATGTTTTAGAAGGATGGTCCAGAGTTGTGGATATGCTTCCTCCATGAAATTGATGAAGATCTGTTGTGGGGAGCAACTACTATCCTGGAGTATTTCCCAGATATAGTAATCTCTGATGAACCTTTTCTTTGCAGATCCCCACATAATTAAAGCTTCGATAGGTACAAACTTTTAAACATGCCATAACTCTCTGCCTTCCCATTCTAGTGTAGGCTCGAATCCACTTCTGATCCTCCTTCTTTTGCCTGCAGGCTGATCATCAGCCTGATCTGATTCTGCTTCTCCCTTCCTCTTAGCTAAAGATGTCCCAGCAGTGATCAACTGAATATCTTGCCTCTTCTTAGTTCTCATCTCTTGAACTTCCCTTATTTCTCCTTGTTTGCTGCCTTCCCCCTGAATCCTTTCTTCCCCCTTTTTGCCAGCATCAACCAATGTGGTCAAATGCTGCTCCATTCTATTCATCCAGTCAGACATGCCAAAAGGCATTCTGTTGTTTGTAGGAGGAGGTGGTTGAGGGATGTCCCGCTGCAGCAAGGTATTAATTTTTGCATTGATAGACTGTAGATCAGGAGTGATTGTAGATGCAAGTAGTTCTCCAACTGTGTCTTTAACTATTTATCTGATCAGATCGGTCATCACAGGTGAAATCTGTGATGTTGGTGGAGAGTACTCGCCTGAGGCCTATACTCCTGCAGGTAGGTGAGTAGACGACCCACCTGACTGCAGTCTCCTGTATGCCGCTAGTATTCCAGATGGGGTCTGTTCAGGTGTCCCCGATCTGGAGTCTTCAGCCAATTCTGCATCTAGGCTGGTATACCGGGCAGGCGCCCCAGCCTTGTTTGCGGCCTCTTTTTCAGGCTCCTTTTCTTGCTTCTCCTCTTTTTCTTCTTCTTCTTTTTCTAACTCCTTCTCTCCTTCTTCTCTATTTTCTTCCTCTTCATCATTCTCTTTCTCTTTCTCAGCCTCCTTTTCTCCTCCTTCATCCGTTCCATCATCATCATCATCATCATTATCATCATTATCATCCTTTTTATCTTTTTCATCGTCCCTATCTTCTTCATCATCCTTATCTTTTTCATCATCCTCATCCTCCTTATCAACTTCTTCTCCTTCTTCTTCTTCTTCATCTACTAATTCCACCGTTTTTTCAACTTCTTCTTCAGTTTCTTTTTCAACTAAGGTATTTTCTTCTTCCCTTTCTTCCTGTCTCTCTTCTTCATCATCAATGACAATGATTTCTTCTTCCTCTACCTCCTCTATTCTGATCTCCTTTTCTTCAACTTCTTCTTCTTCTTCTTTACCAAAATATCCGTCAAAAATATTATACATAATAGAGTGGATAAATTGGTCCATGTTGGTTTTGAAATTGGACATAAACCAATTTTCCTGAAGAATCAAAATTGTGTCTGACACTTTGCAAAAATGTATCAGTACATCTTCTGTGGCTTGGGGATATCCCCAACGACTTACTTCAACATAAGTTTGAAGTTCAGTGAAAGAAAGTGATTTAAAGGTTTTCCATTCTTCAAAAATATGGACAAAAGAATGTTTTAGAGCTTGTGGTTTAACCAACTGAAGTTGCTCTAAGGATAAGTTGAAAATATTGTTGTCCAGCAGGTGAAAAGTATAATTTGCCTCAGGTATGGAAAATATTAAACCTGCTTTCTCTTCTTCTGAAATGAATGCTGGAGTAAGGAGGGGAACGATCTGGGTCTCTAGGCTGCCCGGAGCAGGCTGGTCCTCCAGGTGGATAGGCGACCTGGCTGCAGGACTGGGAAATTGTTCTGGCTTCTCCTCTTGGCTGAACTGCAATCGCCTGGGCCTTTTTGGTGATGGTTCTGGTGAAGAATGCATGAAGTATGGGTCACCAGGGGCTGGTCCCCTTCTTTTGAAACGAACAGCAATGGTCGTATTGTCTGACTCCGAATCCGAGTTGGCAGCAGGTGGGTTGTCGTCTGCAGGTTGGTCCGACTCGTCTGATGAAGGGTATTTGTAATGCCTTGAATCAGACAACTCTTTTATCATCTGGGCTGCTCTTCTATTGCTTCCTAGCTTCCTTAATGTCTCTTGGTCCAAGTGACCAAGTCTCTTGTTGATGTGGAAGGGGTCAGTACTTCCCTTCGCCACACCCACCTTCTCAAGGATCCAACTTAGCTGCGTTCCAAACACCAGCTTGGATCTGAACTTCTTCTCATCAACAAGCTATTCGGCCTTGTTGACCTCCTGTACAAACTGCCTGAAAATGTAGTCTGACCAATCAATTGGCTCATCCTGAATTAGTGCTCCGAGCACCATGAATTTAGCCGATGACAATTGGCCGCAGCTTCCGGCCATACCCATGACGATTTTGTTGGTGATGTCCAACACATACCGATACACCCTTTTTATTTCGCTCTTGTTGGCGGTGAGTTTTAGCTTCGCCGGCTGGTCGTCCGCCTTAATCTTCAGCTAAGTATCGGTTGTGGTCTGCTTGAGGGCCTCGACCGCTATGCCATGATTCTTCATACCAAAAATTTTCCGGATCATCTCCGGCGATATGTCAACTTGTACTCCACCGACAGTGCTCCTAATTCCTGCTTCAATCACATGGGCTTCACGGAAAAAAGTGATAACATCCTCCTTGTACAAGTGTTTGGGACTGATATCCAAAAATGGATAGATCCCATTCAGCTTCATCGAACGGATAATGTTGAGCACATCGTAATCTTCCAGATTTGATTCCAAGAGACCTTCAAAATCAACGACCAGAGAAAAAATGATTTGGTCCTTGACAGCCTTCATGTTTACGCCTTCAAAGTAAGCTTCCGTTTCTGCAGTATAGGAGATTTCTTAGTGCATTTAGAATTCAAAGGATTTTTCTGCTATGTAAATTAGGGTTTTTGAAAGACTGGTAAAGGTAAAGTGGGGGGGTTTTCCGTCCTTAAAAAGAAAGTGAAATGATACTGGAATTAAATAATCTTTTATTTTAAATCGGTGGTCCGCCTTTTGAGATTCTCTTTAAAATTCAAATTTTAATCGGTGGTCTAGGTTTTGAGTTTAAAAATGGACGGTTGGATTTTAATTGGTCACTGTGGAGGTCGATTTAACCTGTGATTGCCTCGTGTATTTAAAGCATATAGTATTACGCCACTTGTGATCCAAAATTAATATGATATTTTTCATATATATATAGCATATAGTAATTTAATATTTAAAGTCAGTCAGGATTAGAGAACTTAGCTGGTTGACCGTTGACTGTTGACTGCTCTGCATCAGGTGAGTTGATACCTTTGACTTCTCGCCTGAGATTTGATCAGCTAGGTTTCTCCATATGTCCTTCGTCTTCAGGTAGGTTCTGATTCCTTCGATCAGCTAAGTCCGTCAATCGTCTGCTCTACTTCAGCTGGCTTTTTCTTCTGTACTAGATTCCCAATCTAGTAGACCAAGTTCTCTGCTCAGCTCCAAAAACCTTTCTTCTGGCAAGGGTTTGGTGAGGATATCAGCAATTTGATAGCCTGTGCTGACTCTTTCAACCCTGACTCTCTTGTTAAGCACGTGATCTCTAATGAAGTGATGCTTAACATCAATGTGCTTGGTCCTTGAATGCAATACCGGGTTGTTGGTTATTGCAATAGCACTGTTGTTGTCACACCAGATAGGGACTTCATTGGCAATGATGTTGTAGTCCCTTAGCTGTTGTCTGATCCACAAGATCTGAGCACAACAACTACCTGCAGCTAGGTATTCTGACTCAGTGGTGGAGATAGAGTTAGAATCCTGCTTCTTGCTAAACCAGGATATCAATCTGGTTCCTAGGAATTGGCACGTTCCACTAGTGCTTTTCCTATTAATTTTGCATCCTGCGAAATCTGCATCTGAATATTGTGACAGCTCGAAGTTATCGTCCTTTGGATACCATAGCCCAACATTGACTGTAGACTTAAGGTATTTAATTATTCTCTTGGTTGCATCTTGGTGCGACTGCTTAGGCTTGGATTGAAATCGCGCACAAACTCCTACGGCATAAGATATGTCTAGCCTGCTTGCAGTGAGGTATAACAATGATCCAATAAGTCCTCTGTAGTGGGTTGAATCCACTGATATGCCTCCCTCATCTGCATCTAGGTGAGTACTTGTGCACACAGGAATTCTTGCTGGCTTGGCTGATTCCATTCCAAATATTTTGATTAGATCTCTGGTATATTTGGCTTGGTTGATGAAAATTCCATTTTCCATCTGCTTGACTTGTAGTCCAAGAAAGAAGTTAAGCTTTCCCATCATACTCATCTCAAATTCTCCTTGCATGAGGTTTGAGAATTTATCACACAGCTCTGGGTTGGTTGAGCCAAATATAATATCATCCACATATATCTGAACTATCAATATGTGGCCTTCGTGCTCCACTCTAAATAAGGTCTTGTCCACCTTCCCTTTGCAGAAACCGTTCTTCTCAAGAAATATAGATAATGTTTCATACCAAGCTCTTGGTGCTTGCTTAAGTCCATATAGAGCTTTCAGTAGCTTGTAGACTTTGTCTCCTTTGACAAATCCTGGGGGCTGCTGCACATAGACTTCTTCTTCTAGGATGCCATTTAGAAATGCACTTTTTACATCCATCTGGTAGACTTCAAAATCCTTGAATGCTGCATATGCGAGGAATAGTCTGATGGCTTCTAGTCTTGCAACAGGTGCATAGGTTTCATCAAAATCTATTCCTTCACACTGTGCATAACCTTTAGCAACAAGTCTGGCTTTATTCCTAACAACAGCTCCATCTTCGTCACTCTTGTTTTTGTACACCCATTTGGTGCCAATAACCTTCTTATGATCTGGTCTGTTTGTTAGTACCCAAACATTGTTCCTTTCCATTTGCTCAAGTTCTTCTTGCATGGCATTTATCCAAGAATAGTCCTCCAAAGCTTGTTCTGTTGTTCTATCTGAGACATGAAGCAAGAGAACATTGCCATTACTGCGGGTAGGGTAGACTATCTTGTCTTAACTCCATCAGTCAGCTTCCCAATGATTTGCTGGATTGGATGGTCTTTCAGCCACTTGGGAATATCTTCTTCTTCAGGGTCTTTTCCCCCTGTAGGATTGCTCAGGTGAATTTCCTTTCTATTTGCATCAGCCTGGATCTGGTCTCCTTGGTCTGCAGCTGGATCAGCTACGGTCTTGTCCACTGCAGGTTGGGATCTGGTCTGGTCTGCAGATGAGTCTTTATCAGCAACAGATGAGTTTTCATCAGCAGCAACTGGATCATGTAGGTTTGGTGTTCCCATCTGATCTGCAGTTGGGTCTTCAACAGCTACAATTGTGTCATTGGGGTGATCTGCAGTTGAGTTCACCAATCATGTGTCATGTACAATGACTTCTTCGAGGGTTGCTGATTTGAGCTTATCCTCAATTAGCTCAACTTGCTTTCTGTACTCAACAGTAGATTCGTCAAATACAACATGGGGTGTTTCTTCCACAAGTAAGGTTCTTTTGTTAAAGACTCTATATGCCTTGCTTCTTTGTGAGTATCCCATAAAGAGACCATCATCAGTTTTAGCATCAAAGGCATTTAGTTGTGTTTTACCGTTGTTGTGGATGAAACACTTACAACCAAAAACATGAAAGTAAGCAACAGTAGGAGTTCTGTTATTCCAAACCTCATACGGAGTTTTGCCATGTCTCCCTACTATCATACTCCTGTTCTGAGTATGGCAAGTTGTGTTGACAGCTTCAACCCAGAACCTCTTAGGCAGGTCTGCTTCTGCAATCATGGCCCTGGCTGCTTCCTTCAGGGTTCTGTTTCTTCTATCAGCAGAGAGCTCATGCTGGATTCCATTTTGATTGCTGTAATCAGTGATCGCCTTGTTGAGAAACTCTCCTCCTCTGTCTGATCTGATCTTGATGATGGATAGGGATTTTTCATTCTGAATCCTTTTCAGCAGCTCAGGTAGCTTGGTCAAGGTTTCGCTTTTCTTGTACAAGAAGATAATCCATGTGAACCTTGAATAATCATCCACTACTACTAGTGGATGCTTTCTGCCACTTAGAGTCCTCGGCTTGATAGGACCAAATAGATCCATGTGGAGTAGATCTAGATCCTTGTTATGAGGGTTGTAGGCTGGACTGGCTTGAATGATGCTCTGGTCTGCTTCCCTTTCTGACACGCATCACAGTGAGCTTCCTTCTCGAATGCTTCAACTGGAAGTCCTTTGACCAGCTTCTGAGAACTAATCTTGTTGATGGCTTTGAAGTTTAGGTGACATAATCTTTTGTGCCACAGGCATCCATTCTCAGCTATTGTCTTAGATAGAAAACAGGTGTTAGGAGTTCCTGTGTTCGAATCTATCATGTAGACATCTCTCTTTCTGAATCCTTGTAGCTTCACCTCTCCAGATAGGATATCTATCACCATACATTTCCAAATGGTGAAGACTACTAGATTCTTCTAATCGCAAAACTGGCTTATGCTCAAGATATTATACTTGAGCCCTTTGACATAGTGAACTTTGGATATAATGATGTTTCCTCGGTGCAGCTCTCCAAAGCCCTTTGTTTGTCCTCTAGAGCTATCTCCAAAGGTTACGTCTGGACCTCTTTCTTTGGTGTATTTAGTCAGCATCTTCTTGTTCCCGGTCATGTGCCTCGAGCATCCAGAATCTACAAACCATTCTTCACCTCCAAAGTTTGAATTTGTGGAGATGTGGTTGTAGTCCTTCCACCTTTTTTGCAATCATACAAGCAGAGATTTAGGTACCCAGATCTGTGTGGGTCCTCTCGGGTTAGACGGTTTCCTGGAGAATTGATTTCTCCTTGGATTGTTAAAATTGTTATTATTATTACCCTTGTAAGGTGTGTAAGGTCTAGGTCTGTATCTTCTATTGGGATTGCATACCGGATATTCCTCAAAATATTGATAGTGTGGGCCATTTCTAAACCTTGGCTGAGACCATTTGTTAAATCTTTGAGGTCTCCACACTTGTTCATTTTGGAAATTAGGATAACCTTGAGGTTTCCATCTGCCCCTCCCATTTTGAAATCTGTTTTTGGGGAGTTGTTGATAATAGTTGGCATGTTGTCTGGGCTGCTGCTTCTGCCTTGGCCAATTCGTAGTCGCTTGTCTAGGTGCCTGCCTTGTGAACCCTGGCTGCAGCCTAGACTTGTGACTTGGTTGTTGCATGTTTTTAAATATCGGTTTGTACATAGGCTCAGTAGTCGAGACAATTGTTTCTCCCTTGATGAAAGTGGTTTTAGAACTAGAGGGAATGTGAGGATCATATCCAAGGCCTGATCTAGAATATAGTGGCCTTTTATTAGTACACAATTCGTCCAGAGTTAGAGACGCCTTCAGGGAGGTTATTTCATGCGCCTGAGTCTTATTTACCTGAGTCAGTTTAGTAAATTCGGCCTTCACATGAGCAAGTGCAGCTGATTTTTCTCTAATTAAAATAGTTAGTCGATTTATCTCAGCTGTAGTGACGTCAGCCTGGTTTTTCAATTTAACTGCATCCCGGTTTTCAAAATCAGTTTTGACTTTATTTAGGCTGAGTTTTTCAAAATCATTTTTCAGCTGCCTATTCTCATCTTGCAGCTGAGTCTTCTCGGCTGATACAGATAGGTGTGCAGATTTTAATGTCTCAAAATCTTTAAGTAGTTGATTTACGAATTCGTGCAAGTCCATATCTTGTGACATAGATGAACTATTATTTGAAACAGAGGGTTTTGAAGTTACCTCTTCATCAGCTAGGTTGGCCATAAGGCAATCATACTCTTCATCATCATATGAGAAGAATCCGCTGCTGGACTCTACACGCTCTTGATCTTCTCCGATGAGAGCCTTCCTTCTGTCTTCTTTTCTGCTCACCTCCTTCTTGCTCTCTTCCTTCTTAAGATCAGGACAGTCGATTTGAATGTGTCCTGTCTTATGACAGTTGTAGCACTCCACCTTCCAGCTTCCAACTTTCTGGTTCCTTCTGGGATTCTCCTTATAATTCTTTTTGTATTTGGAGTAGTTCTTCCGGAAGTTGCTGAACCTCTGCATTATGAACACCATCTCTTCCTCAAAATCTAATGGATTTGGAGGCTTTACATCAGATAAGCTCTTGGCAGGGGACTCGGCTGCAAAGGTTATTCCCTTCTCTGCAGGCTTGGTTGATGATGAGCTTGGGAGCTCGAACTCATAAGCCTTCAGGTCGGAGAATAGCTCTTGGATCTTTATCTTATTAAGATCCTTGGATTCTCTCATGGCCACTACCTTCATACTCCTTTCAGGATTGAGAGATCTTAGTACCTTCAACGCCATTTCCCTGTTGCCATAAGATTTACTGAGGGAGTTGATCTCATTGATGATCTCAGTGAACCTTGTGTCCACTTGGTCTATTGATTCTCCATTCTTCATTTTGAAGTTGTCAAACTTGAGTGGCAATTGACAACTTGTTTTCTTTGATCAGCTCCGTTCCCTCACACATTAAGGCTAATGTGTCCCAGATTTCTTTTGCATTCTTGCAATTCTTGATCTTGACCATGGTGGATTTGTCAAGAGTTTGATACAGGACGTCTCTGGCCCGATTGTCAAGGTTGGCCAGCTTTCTTTCTTCAGGGGTCAGCTCTGTCCTCTTCTTTGGAATCTTCTCTGGCTTCCCTGCTGCGATCTCCTCGGGAGTGTTGTCCTTCTCGAAGGTGTATGGATCGTCTTCTATGATGCACCACATGTCATCATGGATTGAAGATAAGTGTGCCTGCATCCTTATCTTCTAAAGATCATACTCGTCAACTGAAAACACAGGTAGTCTAGAATGCATGTGTTCCATTATAAAATGAGAGTAAAAATATATCTCTGATATAGATCTAGTTCGTGAAATAAATGAACCAACCTCTCTGATACCACTTGTAGGTCACAAGTCGTCCAGGAATAAGTCTAGAGGGGGGGTGAATAGACTTATTGAAACTCTTAAACTCTTTTTCACAAAGAGTAAGTTTCTTCAGCTGATAGATATGCAAATGACTTATAGTCGTTTGTTCTGAATACGTGCGGAAGTCAGCTGATGACGAATACAAAACAACTAATGAAACACTTAACAATGAATGCAGCAGTTAAAGTATGATGCTATAAAACAGTCAAATACGCAGGCAGTTATAGTGGTCTCAGATGTGGGGTAATCCTCTACTAATCCACTTTTCTCCAAACCAGTTGGAGATGAATTCACTATAATTGTCAACTAGTGATAATGATTACAGTGAATCAACCAAATTACAACAGCTTCCAACCAGTGGAAATCCTTGCCATTGCAACACTCTAGACTTCCTTGCACCTCTTGATCCGCAATCCTTGGATGCCTTTACAGTCTCGAACTTCAACCAGTGAAGTACCCCGAACTCAGGATTAAAGACACGAGTTTTTGTCTTCTCCAACTAAGAGCTTCTTCAAGTATGAACTTTTGAGAACTGCTCTTTTCACGATGCTATAGTTCGCCTTAGATTGCTTTGAATGTTTGATTGCTTGAGATTATGTTCGCACCGATGTTGTGTGTTCTGCTCAGCTTCAAATCTTCGGATATATATATATAGGTCACGAACTCCGAGCATTTCCTTCATAGCCGTTACAAATCTTTTCAACAAATCCGTCCGTTGGAGAGGTAGACTTCATTGTTTTCTTTCTGAACGTTGCAAGGCTGGATTCCCATATTTTAATCCATCTTTCGACCGTTGTGAAGACTTTGCATGTGAGGCGTCGTATCTTTTAAATATAATAAGATTAAAGTCTTCAGTGGTAGGCCTGGATGAATTATTCAATTCATATCCTTGCGGGAATCTCTCCAATTTGTCTCTTCACGTTGTATGTGACTTTCCGTAATATTTGACTTTTCAACGCATGCTGATGTGGACTTGGAGTACTTGGATGATCTCAAGTAGGCTGGTGTACAGTCAACTTCTTTGCAGTTTGGCACTTATCTGATGGCAGCTGATTGGGACTCACCTGATCAGATGACTTGTCTGAAGTCAGTTGACTGCAGTCTGGTCAAACATCTATGATTAATTTTGTTGACCAGAACTTCTCTGACTTGACTCGGCAGTACTTCTATGATGAACTCAGCTGTAGTTTTGTACTTAGCCGATTTGAGCCTAACTTATTTTGGCCTATAGAAGATACTCATTTGGTTCTTCTTTACATTTTGCCAAGTATTAAACTCAACATAATTTGGCCTATGGAAGATACTCATTTGGTTCTTCCTTACATTTTTGCCAAGTAGTAAGTATTTGAATTACATTAATGACATCATCAAAATCTAACAAGTATTCCTAACACTAACACCTTGCAACTACGAATCCGAATGAAAAGGAAATCATACAACAAGATTAACAATAACTTTTCAAAATTCAATCTCATCACCATACTCGAAATCATATTCGCATTCTTATATGAATATTATATCAAAACACATAACTTCGTTCTAGATATGAATATCCCATATTCATATCCAAAACACCAACACCTCCTATACATAATCACCATATCATATAATTCAAGAGTTTATCAAGAACATGAAATATCCGAAATCACGTTCAAAACGACATAATCTGATGTGCTAACATGTAAATAATCACCCAAGTCATATATATCCGTATATCATCTTAACATCGAAATCCGAAATGAAGGGAGACATAAATCGCCATATCTCTTGAAGATAAAAAACACCATAACTATCATCATACGAAAAAACAACAATATCCATATATCGACAACAACATCAACATCCGAAAAATGAGGACGAGGATTAACCCATATATCTCAATAAGACGAACAACACCATACAAAACCACACGAATCATATCAATATCCGCATATCAACAATAACATCAGGATAGTTCGGTAATATAATTCAAAATCATACTTATCAACTCATTCATATGATAATCATCAACTCAAGAACACCAATATTCAATCCCAAAACGAAATCCAGAGTGAAGGTTAATTACCTCTTTGAATAAAAGGATTGATTATCAAGGTTGAATTTGATAAGGACGATCAACTCCATCATAATCCCATATTTGGAACCTCAAGACTCTCTCTATGAACTCTATTCCAAGAATCATTAATAATTTCAAGAACAAAGCTTTGAATCTATTCTCTCCATTTTAATCTTGTTAAGAAGGATCATCTCTCAGAGTTTAGGAACTTCAAATACCCTCCCAAGGCTCTCTCTATCGATTGAAAGGAAAGAAGTGGACGAAATGCCTCTTAACACATGTCTGTCCCCTTTTATAAAGTACATTACTAGCGTACGTTAAACCTTATATTTAGCGTGCGCTATTCTTTCTTGATAGCGTGCGCTATCGGGCAGTCCAGAGACTACTGGCTTGCTTCGTATATCAGCTTACGTACGTAATATCTATGCAATAACGTACGTAAATACAGTCGTTGACCTGCTACAGTAATACACCATTAGCGTGCGCTAATCTTCCACATTAGCATGCGCTAATCGTCGTTGACCCGACAATTTGCACCTTCCCTGAAGATGCCCGGGGTCCACACGCTGAAAGTGGCCTGCCAAAGCCAAGATTCCCTGTTGATCGATCTGATGTTAGCGTGCACTAACCATATGCATTTGCGTGCGCTATGTGCATATAATAATCAACCTGGGCCTACTTGTCGGCCACCTTCCGAACCTTATCTAGAATACCTTACGTACGTTAGGGGTCCTCCTTAGCGTACGTAACACAAACCTCTTAGCGTGCACTAAGTATGAAACGTAGCGTGCGCTAGTCATACATTATAGCGTGCGCTAGTCTTACATTGTAGCGTGCGCTAACGTGGCTGTGCTTAGCCATTTTCAGCCATTCTTGTCCAATGTCTCGGCATACAGAATACGAACATACGACATACTGAATACATATATTCATTCCAATAATATTCTCATATGATATACCCGATATCGCAATTAAAACAATCTGATACACGATATCCTCAATTATAATTGTCAACCAATCACGTCAATTGTACAAATACAATTGTCTTAGTTCTCAATTTATTTTATCAATACTGTATAGACACCAGGCTATCCAGTATGTCTCAGATAAAATTACGCGAAAAGTTTATACTGAAAATTCGGGTATTACACACTACCCCCCTTAAAATAAGTTTCGTCCTCAAAACTTGTAATCTTGTCACAATTAACAGATCAACCCAAAATTTCCAAACTCATCGCAAAAGCAATCACTCATCGCCACAAGCGAATAACCAAAACAGTATACTTACAGGTACGTGAAGCCGATGATCTACCGTGATACTAGCACACGACTCCCATATGAAGTCTCAACACAATACCAACACACACCAATATCACAAATAGCAATTTGAAAAGATCTCAAAAATTTTGGAACCTCCAAAAATCGGTTTGACTCAAAAGCCAGGAAAATCATTTTCAAAAGCCATGCTACTACCATACTGGTAGAGCCACATAACACACACGCTTGGGTTTACAAAACTCAAGCTCCGATACCATCTTCTATAACACCCCCAAAACCATCCGGGATATTACAGCGCTGTGGGTCCCGCGCCGGAACCCACCAGGTTAAAAACCATTTCAAAAATGTTTTCAAATACGTCAACAGGCGACAGACGGTAATATATTCCAAATAATTTTCAAAAATCCATTTTCCAAATACCGTCGCAAAATAAAATCATTTAAAGTTCATGGCTAGAACGCCAAAATTTGTAATACCCGAGATTTTTATTGTGATTAATTTGAAATTTTATTTTTAGACCAAAAATTTCTCAATTGTCGAGCGTTGGTATTATTTTCTCGACGATTGATTTTGTGTTTATTGTAATAACCGCGTATTTCATGTGTATTATTTTAGAATTTATATTATGGCTATATGTATTTGAGGGACACGAGGAGTGTTATTGGAATATTCATGGTTGGTAATCATTGAGTTTTGTGGTTTCCGGATTTGTGTTTGTTCTGGCCGGAATTCGTGAATTTAATGCTGGGAAGTAGCAGTAGCGCGCGCTAGAGTGCGCTTATAGCGCACGCTAATAATGTGTGAGTAGCGCACGCTACTCTTGTGTGTAGCGCACTCTAGGCCGGTTGGGCAGTGAGATTTCTGGACTCTGGAATGGGGCGTTAGCGCACGTTAATGACGGGCTAGCGTACGCTATTTCATTATATTAGCGCATGTTATTAATGAATTAGTGCGAGCTATGTCGGCAGGACAGTGAGGGCAAAATGTTTCTGGACTGCAGGTGATAGCAGGTAGCGCACGCTATTGTTTGGAGCTAGCACGCGCTAAGTGTCGATCGATAGCGCACACTAATAATGTGTGGGTAGCGCACACTACCGGAGGCAGACAGTAGATTCTGGACTGCCTTTTTCTTTTTCAATACACCGACTTTTAGCCCGTTAGCGCACGCTAAACTTTAAGCGTAGCGTGCGCTAATCCCTCCCAGTATATATATGCTGGGCAGGCTCAGAATCGTCATTTTCTTCCCTTCCTTCTCCTCCTCCGGCGACTGAGTGTTCTTGAGCGTATAAGAGTGCATATTTCGGTCGGATTTTATCATCCAACAACACTTTTGAGTTCCTAACACCGAGTTATCAACATCTCATCAACTTTCACCGTCCAATCCGTGTGAACCCTAGTTCTTCATGTTTTGGGTTTCTTGATGAGATCTTCGATTCTAAGCTATTTTAGCTCAGATTTGTGTTAGATTATGATTATGAAGTCCTAATCCCTTGTTTTCCTTGAAGTCTATGGATTTTGTTTCGAGTTTTCATCCATTAAATGGAGTATGAACGACTTCATCCCCATAGTGTTTGATTAAATGTTCCTGAGGGTAGAACTTAGGCTGAATCCTTCCGTTTCCGTGGTGTTGTGTTCTGATTTGATATTTCGATGTGTTAGGATTGAATTTTTTAAGGAAGTGCAGACCGTACGTTCATCCGTTTGCTGTTTCCCGTATCATCCGAATTTAGGCAAGTACCTTGATATACGAATTGTAACTACGTGAAATCATTACTGTCGAAGTGTATGAATTTATACGGATGTATATATGTATATATATATATGTGTGTGTATATATATATATATATATTTATATATATTTATATGTAAAATATATGTATGTATATACGTATATTGATATATATGCCTATGTCGGTGAATGCCGAGTGATGAATGCTAACACTAGTTGACGTACTCAACTTGGATTGAAGGATGAACTATACTTACTGATATAATATAGCAAGGTTATATATATATATATTCAGTTGAGTCGCAATTATGGGATATATGTGCGGTGTTGGTTGATTATGCCTGAAGGCTTATTGTGATTGAGTTTTGATTGATAACGTGCGTGATATTGTTTAGATGTATGGTTATGGACTGACGGATAATTTGTGTGACTTGGTGTACTGAGTTGATAATTGTTGTAACGTTTGTCTGTGTGTTTGATGTTTGAAACAATGTGGATACTTGTTGTGAGAAACGTCATATCTGGGAACCTCTTAGGGTGGGGCGTGTACTCCGGCCTGGTGTACGCTGCAATGTGCGGCTCCATATGATTGGTGAACACCAGTGTTACCTAATGCGCGTGCAAGGGGCGGCTCTTGTGGGAGTGATCGCCGGCGCGGTGACATGTTCAAGGGGCGGCCAACATAGTGGAGTGAACGCTGGTGCACAGGTGTGCGAGGGAGGTGCCTGGCAGGATTATTGGTAACAGATATTTGAGTGACAGCTAAGACCCCATTACCGAACGATTTTCGTAACTCAAAGTTCTTCTAACTTGTTTTAAAATGTTGGTATCAGGGTTAATTAACCAAGGATATTTGATGAGATCTCCGAGGGTTAATTAATCAAGGGTCCTGAGCAGGATTTGTCGAATGAGAGGATGTGTCCTTGAATTTATAGTGATGATATTATTTAGATTGGGTCGAGAACCCCATGAGATGTTGTGATGACTCGCTTGTGACAGTGTTTCATAAATTGAGTCAAGGACCCCGAATAACGTTGTAATGGTTTTCTTGAAAATTGTTTTCCACATGTGGGGTCGAGGACCCGAGAGCTTTTGAAGTTATTTTCTAAAGATATTCCCATTCTATTTTCAAAACCCCAAGCCAGCCCGAGTCAATGACAATGTTTTCAGACTTTCTTATCAAAATACTTTTCCTTTTATAAAAAGGGATTTTTCTGACTCCTTGGGCTCGTTTAAAGTTTCATTGGTGTTATGTTCCGTACAGAGAATATGACAATGGGATCATCTTTCACCTTGTTTATGTGATGCTATTCTATGTTGACTATGGGAACGTGTGGCTTGTGTTAAGGCTTCACGACTGTTGAGTTTTGTGTTGTTATTGTTCGTATATCTTGTATATTATGTACTTGCACTAGCAAAATTCTAGTTTGCTAACCCCCGAGTTTTCGGGGGGTGGGTGCCTGTTATGCACTCAGGTTTTGGCAGCTCGGGAGCAGTCGCGGGATTGGCTTGGAAGGAGATGGAAGACGACGATGCTAATCACACAAGAGTCAGAGTCTTTTTTTCTTTTGTTTTATTTTGGTTGGTATTTCTCTTTCGGTCGAGTATCCACCCGTGCATGGGTGTAGTTTTCATTTATTAAATTAAGTTGTCATTCCTTTCTGGGTTCAAGTTTATTATTGTCATTGAGAAGTAAATTTAGTTAGTTTCTGAATTGTTTAATGACCATGTCGGTCGGCTTTGTAATTAATTTTGACCTCGGTCGGTCAATCATTGAGTAGTCTTTTTTGGAGTTTAGCCTGGTAGATCCTTGTGATAAGAGTCTACGGCGTGGGACATTCCCGGTCGTATTCTGGGGGTGTTACAAATTTAACCATTTCTAAATGTACGTTACTTATACGTACCGATAAAAATAGTTTAGGGAAAAAAGGATTTAACGAAATAACCCAAGTTTACGAAATACCCAACACGCAGCAGAAAAAGGCACAATTCGTAATATACATTTGCAGCGGAAATAAAACAACCAGAAAAGAATACTCAATACTCAAATACATGTCACGGCCAGTATCACCTGGGAAGCTCACCCCTTCACGACCGCTACTAGCTCGATCTCTGAGTACCTAAAAATAAAGCCCACTATGGGTTCATCCACAATACTCAATAATGATAACGATCACATCATCAAAAATAATTACATACCAATGTAATAACAAAGTAAGAATACTACCAATGTAATCTTACCGTCATAACCTTACAAACCCATAGCAATCTATACCAAATCAATCCTTAACCTATTCCACGTTTCCCATTCTCAAATGACGAAATGAACTCAACTACAACCATCAGTACTGTATCACAACAATACCAAGAATCCTAAAAACATCATCATAACTCATAAGCATGAACAGATTCATCCGTGCCAAATCCTGTCCGTCGGATTGCACCGTCAAATCTCAATCTGGAATAGAAACCAATAACACACAATATATCTGTAGATCAACCACCACCAAACAGTGATAACAAATCCCGGAACATCGACGTACAGTCTGAATTTTCATACGATCAATAATAATGATCAACCAATACATCAACAGAGAATATCATCGACATGATAGACTCCAATACAACAAACAAAGGATCGACGATAACTGAGAATACCATCAACATGATAAAGTCCGACATGATCAACAATAACTGAGAATACCCTCAACGTGGTAAACTCCAAACAAGATCAACAAAGGATCAACAATAACCAAGAATACCCTCAATATGGTAAACTCCAAACACAATCAACAAAGGATCAACAATAACTGAGAATACCCTCAACAAGGTAAACTCCAAACGATCAACAAGAATGGATCTCAAAGAAATAACCCCGGCTGTCGAGCATACCCCTCGGGCGTATGATCAACCAGTCGCAAACCGTCGAACATACCCAACCATAAATGGATGATGAACGACCAATCAATATGGCTCAAATATGGACGTCATAGTACGCCCGATCCGGAAATGTGTTCGTGCACATGTCCACCCCCGTATACGGAATCCAGGATATACGTGGGACATGTACCTAGTTAGCCTCACGAACTACGTCTCATGTGCACGACCCAATGTGGAAATATCAACACATGACCATAGTGTGCCCGGCAAAAAATCATACACAATAACCAATCGGCACACAGATATGACTCCAGATATGTCACGATGTACCATCGCAACAAAACTCAAAGAATCATATATCCAATAAAGATAAAAAAAACTCATCGAACTGAACAATGACACACAGATAATGAAAGATCGGCATGACCGACAATATCCAAACAACAATCCTGGGATCATCATCCCCAATGAATGATCAACATGATCAACGATCTCAACCCTACCGTCTTGGGATCAACATCCCTCAACGAACAACCAAATACGAATCTCATTATACGAAACATCAACATACAACAATTCTTCAGAATAATTATCCTCATAACTGAACAATACTTAAATTACCTCAAAGCCGAAGACAATATCCTTTCCACGAACAAACCATCATCCCGACAATTTACATTTATAATATCATTGCTATATAAATTATAAATGAAATGAAAGCGAAACCATTCATTAAATATTATAAACTGAACAAGTATAAACTTTCCTCGATACCGATACCACGAAGTCGTTACCAAAATCCGTTGCCTTTTTCTATGAGTTCCTCAGTCCTGACTGAAAGCAATCTATGAACTCTTCAACCTCGACCACAACACAGCAGTCATAATTAACGCTCAATTATCGCGACCTAATGCAATAAAGAAATGACAACACATCCGATAATAATCAATAACCAGTATAACCAACCAATCAAACTCAATAGCTCAACAATACCTTGATCATATACAAAACCGAACAATACAACTCAAACAATCATGAATCCATAATCACAACACGAAAAGATTACACTGTCTGCCTACTTAGCGCATGTTAAACATATAACGCAGCGTGCGCTAAGTCGCTTCCATTAGCGTGCGCTATCCAGTAAGCTTAGCGTGCGCTAATGCTATACAGTTGCATGCATTCCAAGCATCGACTAACACCTTGCAACTACGAATCTGAATGAAAAGGAAATCATACTCCAAGATTAACAATAACTTTTTCAAATTCAATCTCATCACCATACTCGAAATCATATTTTTATTCTTATACGAATATTATATCAAAACACATAACTTAGTTCTAGATATGAATATCCCATATTCATATCCAAAACACCATCACCTCCTATAGATAATCATCATATCATATAATTCAAGAGTTCTTCAAGAACATGAAATATCCGAAATCACGTTCAAAACGACATAATCCGATGTCCTAACATGTAAATAATCACCCAAGTCATATATATATATATCCGTATATCATCTTAACATCAAAAATCGAAATGAAGGGAGACATAAATCGCCATATCTCTTGAAGATAAACAACACCATAACTATCATCATACGAAAAAACATCAATATCCATATATCAACAAAAACATCAACATCCGAAAAATGAGGAGGAGGATTAATCCATATATCTCAATAAGACGAACAACACCATACAAAACCACAGGAATCATATCAATATCCGCATATCAACAATAACATCAAGATAGTTCGGTAATCCAATTCAAAATCATACTTATCAACTCATTCATATGATAATCATCAACTCAAGAACACCAATATTCAATCCCTTATCAACCTAGGTGCATATAATAATCAACCTGGGCCTACCTGTCAGCCACCTTCCGAACCTTATCCAGAATACATTACGTACGTTAGGGGTCCTCCTTAGCATACGTAACACAAACCTCTTAGCATGCGCTAAGTATGAAACGTAGCGTTCGCTAGTCATATATTATAGCGTGCACTAGTCTTACATTGTAGCGTGCACTAATGTGGCTGTACTTAGCCATTGTCAGCCATTCTTGTCCAATGTCTCGGCATATAGAATACGAACATACGGCATACTGAATACATATATTCATTCTAATAATATTCTCATATGATATACCCGATATCGCAATTAAAACAATCTGATACACGATATCCTCAATTATAACTGTCAACCAATCACGTCAATTATACAAATATAACTGTCTTAGTTCTCAATTTATTTTATCCATACTGTATAGACACCAATCTATCAGTATGTCTAAGATAAAATAACGTGAAAAATTTATACTGAAAATCCAGGTATTACAAGTAGGTCACAGTCACTAGGTGATCTCATTTTGGGTAAGCTTGAGGTTTGAACCTTTGTGGTTGGTTTCCCAACACCTACAGTTCAGTAGGTCACGGTCATTGGATGGCCTCATTATGATACGGCTTCGTGCCGTGGCTTCCGCGCTCATTGTGATATGGCTTCGTTCCGTGGCTTCGGTCCTCATTGTGATACGGCTTCGTGCCATGGATTCGATCCTCAGTGTGACACGGCTTCGTGCCGTGGCTTCGGCCCTCATTGTGATACGGCTTCGTTCCGTGGCTTCAGCCCTCATTGTGATACGACTTTGTGTCGTGGCTTCGGCCCTCATGTGATACAGCTTCGGGCTGTTTGGCTTCGAGCCATTGTGATGATTTACAACTTCGGTTGTGTGGCTTTCAGGACACTGTGACAGGTGCAGCTTCAGCTGAGGGCTTTCAGGCCATTGTGATGTTTTGGTATTTCCGTTGGAGCCTTCGGGCATTGTGATTCGTATCTATTTCAGCTTTGGTTTGGGTTACATTTGGGTAATTCGTTGTTGCATTCTATATTGATGATTCGCCATTGGGCGCTTGTGTTCTAACCTATTGAGCAGGTATTGATTGTATGCCGTGGTGTCACAGGGCGCTTATAGTTTGTATATAATGTACGCGCACCGTGCGGCTAGTAGTCAATTTACCCGACTACGTCCGCCTAACTCGTTCGAGCATTGGTGCTAATGCGACGCAATCACGCCGAGGCGTTTTAGTGGCACAGCAAAATTGAAGACGAAAATCGATTTGTATTAATACAATGAACGATTACAATAGGCAACAATGATTACAAGCATACACGGATAGGAGGGTCTCAACAAACTAGCCAATTCGTACTACAACTCTTCAGTACACTCTTCCCCCCTATAATAGGCTTAGAAAAATAAAGGCTAATGACAACAGTGGATATTGAAAAGCTGAGCAACCACTAACTAGCTATTACAACACTAACTAGCTATTACAACACTAACTAGCTATTACAAGGAAAAATAAAGTAAAGCCCTACACTATAGATGATAACTTGAAGTGCGATGAGGCTCTGCGTCCCACAAAGCTGCAAGTGGGCCCCATGAATGGCCGTTGATCAGGTAATACCGCCTGGGGTCGCGGGCATCCCGTGACAGCACTCCCTTCTCTGAGTTGGTGACGTCCCCGGCGCCATAGATGTGAGATAAGCATCTAGTAGGGGTTGAAAAGATTTAAGTGTTATCGCCCTCCCCCAAGTGTTCTCCTCCATACTGCAGCCCTTCCATTTCACCAAATATTCTTTGTATAGCTTCTTTCTCGGCCCTGCATCACGGTGGTCGATAATAGCTTCGGCCACCCTCTTCCCCCAGTTGCGTAGTTTCAGTTGTGGACGGTTGGGCAGGTTGCGTGTGGTGTCCTCTTTGTCTGCCAGATATGGCTTGAGTTGGCTGACATGAAAGACATTATGAATGCGCCACCACTGGGGTAACTCAAGCTTGTAGGCTACATTTCCGACTCTTTTGAGAATGCTTAGGGGCCCAATATATTTTTGCATTAGCCGTGAATCTCTCCCCCGTGTTGCCCTGGAGGAACTCTGGTTCGGGATCTTCACCATCACCTTGTCACCCACATAGTATTCAACAAAGCGGCGTTTAAGATCAGCATATTTTTTCATCCTCTTTTGAGCCTTCTCCAGGTAGCCACGAGCCAAATCAAGATTTTGTTCCCATTCAAGGGAAAATGTTTGTGCCGAAGTAGGCCTGGCATTTTGTGGAACAGTATCAATATTGTGCGGGAAGAGTGGCTGCTGCCCATTACAAATTTCAAAAGCACTCTTATTGGTGGTAGAGCATTTTTGAGCATTGAAACACAGTTGAGCAACATCCAAGAGCTTCACCCAATCCTTCTGATTAGTGCTCACAAAATGTCGAAGATATTCCTCCAACATTGAGTTAAATCTTTCAGTTTGGCCATCGGATTGTGGGTGGAAGCTAGAGCTCATATTCAACTTGGAGCCGAGTAGTTTGAAGAGCTCGGTCCAAAAGCTACTAGTAAACTGGGTGTCTCGGTCACTAACAATGTCCCTCGGAAGTCCCCAATACTTAACAATATGCTTGAAAAAGAGCTGAGCTGTCTCTTCCGCCGAAACTGTCTTGGGTGCTGCTATGAATGTAGCGTATTTGGAGAACCGATCTACCACAACAATAATGGCATCAATATCCCCAACTTTTGGTAGACTGGTGATATAATCCATTGAAACACTTTCCCAAGCCCTGACAGGAATGAGTAGTGGTTGCAGCAAGCCTGCCTTCTTTTGTCGATCAGGTTTATCTTGTTGGCACACCAAGCAGGTGCGGACAAACATCTCAATGTCATCCCGCATTTGGGGCCAATAGTAAGCTCGTTGAACTAAGGCCACAGTGCGCTCCTCTCCTTGGTGGCCCGCCCAGAGAGTGTCGTGACATTCCGCAATAATAGTTTTCCTCATATCGCCGCCTATAGGTACATAGAGTCGTCTCCCCTTGGTCCATAATAGACCATCCTCTAGCCAAAATCTTCGTGTTGTACCCTGGCGGATAAGATTTACCAAACATTGAGCCGCTGCGTCGGCTCCCATTAGTTCTCGTATTCGATCTTTTAGTGGAGTGGTCACCTGACTCGAGGAAAGCGCTGCCAGCACTTGTAGAACAGCCAGGTCGGATCTGCGGCTCAGGGCATCCGCCACCTGATTACTAGAACCGGCACGATACTCAATCACAAAGTTGAACTCGGACAATAGTTCCTGCCATCTCGCTTGTTTCCCAGTAAGCTTTGGCTGAGATAGGAAGTGACTAACAGCAGTGCTGTCAGTTTTTACAATAAACGGCAACCCCAATAAGTAATGTATCCAAAGTCGAAGGCAATGGACCACTGCTAAAAGCTCTTTCTCATGCACCGTGTAACGCCTCTCGACATCCTTAAGTTTCTTACTCTCGAAGGCAACAGGATGGCCATCTTGCACCAAAACTCCTCCTAGTGCAATATCTGAAGCATCTGTTTCAACCACAAAAGGCTTGGATGGATCCGGTAGAGCGAGGACCGGGTCTGTTAGGATGGCCTTCTTTAAGTTGTCGAAGGCATTTTGGCATTCCGGTGACCAATTCCAAACTTCCGTCTTTCTCGTCAAATCGGTTAGGGGTCTTGCTATTCCGGCATACCCCACCACAAATCTTCTATAGTAATTCGCCAACCCGAGAAATGACCGTACTTCATGTACGTCGGTTGGTGGTTTCCATTCTTGAATTGCTCGTATTTTTCTCGGATCCATACGAATATTGCCACACTCAACGATATGACCCAAGAAACTGATCCGCTTCTGGGCAAATGAGCACTTCGACAGCTTAACATATAGTTCGTGCTCACGAAGCCTAGTAAGAACCATTCTCAAATGTTCCACATGTTCTTCCAAGGTTTGGCTGTATATAACAATATCATCCAGGTATACCATGACAAACTCGTCCAAGAACCCTTGGAGAACTTGATTCATCAAGGTGCTAAAAGTTGCCGGGGCGTTTGTTAGGCCAAAGGGCATGACTAAGAATACGAAGGCCCCGTAACGTGTGACAATCGTCGTTTTTACCTCATCTCCCTCCTTGATGTGAACTTGCCAATAACCTGATCTCAGATCGATCTTTGTATAGTACTCCGCTCCACTGAGACGGTCGAAGCAATCTGCTACGAGCGGAATAGGATACACATTCTTCACCGTAATTTTATTTAGAGCACGATAATCACAACACAATCGCAGAGTTCCGTCCGACTTTTTCTGAAAGAGAACAGGAGCTCCATACGGTGATTTCGCCGGTTGAATCATACCACACTCCAACATCTCTTTTAACTGCTTTCTGAGCTCCACAAGCTCAGGTTGCGACATACGATAAGGGGCTCGGGCAGGAGGTTTTGTGCCCGGCACCAACTCGATCTCATGATCGACCGCCCTCTTAGGTGGAAGCTTCCGAGGCAATTCGTCGGGCATAACATCTTCAAATTCATTTAGGAGGTTCTTCACAGCATCAGGGATAGAACCTGACAACTCCTCTACTTCGTCGAATTGCAAGGCGCACAGGAAGGACGGTTCCCCATGCCTGCATCCCTTCTTGAATTGTAATGCGGATAGGTTACTTTGCCCTTGGGTTGGGCTAATTGTGGGATAATATGTGGTTTATCCCCCAAAACCAAGAGTGCATCGGCACACGGCATGACTAGGGTTTGAGTGTCACGCATATACTCGAGCCCGAGTATTAATTTTTAGTCATCCATCTCCACAACAGATAGGTCGGACCTACCTTCGAAGGCTCCTACCTTAATTCGAACAGCCTTGGCAATCCCCGCTATTGGTTTTGCCGGAGAGTTTACGGCTTTAACTCGACCCGCTCCTTTCTCTAACAACAGTCCAAGTTTCTCCACTTCGGTGCTCGCCAGATAATTATGGGTGGCACCCGAGTCTATCATAGCACGAATATTTTTCCCATTGATTTTAACATCAACAAACATTAATCCCTTCTTTTTCTTATCGGGACCACCTGTCGTGAGAGCATGTACGGGTTTTCTAGCTTTTGTCGACACTCTTACCTTAGCTGTCACCTGATGGGTCAACGAGTTGCACCATTGATTGATGGCCCCAAGGTTTTCTTCATCTTCCGATCTTCCTTCCTCATCTGGAACTTGCAACTCTTCTTTCGGTTGCGAACTCGATTCTGCGGCGCTTGTTAAGGCGCTCAAAAGTTGCCTCTTCGGACAATTAGTGAGAAAATGAGGCCCATCACATAGGAAACATTTAACGATCCGTTGGGAAGGGGCGTGCTGACCTTCTGTCGGTTTGCTACGATTCGTGCTCCCATATGAACTTCCTTGAGTATAGGTTTGCCGATCCCCTACACTCCGACTCAAGTTAGGTTTGAACGGTCTTGGCATTACACTTCGGGATGGTGTCATGTTTGTTGTTACGGGATGATCCTTTCGAGGTTCCGACGTGTAATCCATTAATCTTTCTGCCGCTCCCATGGCGGTACTGAGGTCTGGGACTCGTTGGCGCAGAAGCTCCGTACGAGCAAATGGTTTCAACCCTTCCAGGAACGTAAACAACCGGTCATTCTCCGACATATCGCTAATGTGTAACATATGTGTCGAAAATGCCTTCACGTAATCTCGAATAAGACCGGTGTGCTTCAAATCTCGCAAGGCCCTTCTTGCATTGTACTCAACATTCTCTGGGAAGAATTGTTGCCTGATAGCTTCTCGCAGTTGTTCCCAAGTGTCAATTCTTACTCGTTGAGCCTGAATGTCCGCATATTTGGTGCGCCACCACAATTTGGCATCATCGATCAAATACATTGTGGCGGTTGACACCTTTCTCGCTTCGTCCAAAACATTAGCGGCATGGAAGTATTGTTCCATGTCGAATAAGAAGTTCTCAACTTCCTTGGCATCTCGGGTTCCACTATAGGAACTTGGTTTGGGGATCCGAATTCTCGTAATAGGTTCTTGAGCAACATGGGGTGTGTTGTTCACTGCTCTTTGAAGCAATCCAATCTGGATACTCATTGCTTCCATCTCGCGTCTCATTTCAGACGTATTGTTGGCTCCCATTGCCTCGCAGGGTTCGTGAGACTTCTGCATTCGCCCAACTGGGCTCGGAGGTCTTCATTCTCCGCCTCGAGGGTCTCGACCTTCTCCTCCAAGGTCTCGACAACATATCTCAATCTAGAGCACTCTTGCTCTAGATTATCGAATTGGGCTTTAGAGGCCTCGGCCTCTTTCCTCTTTCCGTCATCCTTTTTCTTGCCCTGCTTTCTAGGGACTTCCGTCTCGTTACCCGATTCCATTCTTTCGACCTTGACCGGTCTCCGATACCACCTGTCACGGGGCGCTTATAGTTTGTATATAATGTACGCGCACCGTGCGGCTAGTAGTCAATTTACCCAACTACGTCCGCCTAACTCGTTCGAGCGTTGGTGCTAATGCGACGCAATCACGCCGAGGCGTTTTAGTGGCACAGCAAAATTGAAGACGAAAATCGATTTGTATTAATACAATGAACGATTACAATAGGCAACAATGATTACAAGCATACACGGATAGGAGGGTCTCAGCAAACTAGCAAATTCGTACTACAACTCTTCAGTACACTCTTCCCCCCTATAATAGGCTTAGAACAATAAAGGCTAATGACAACAGTGGATATTGAAAAGCTGAGCAACCACTAACTAGCTATTACAACACTAACTAGCTATTACAACACTAACTAGCTATTACAAGGAAAAATAAAGTAAAGCCCTACACTATAGATGATAACTTGAAGTGCGATGAGGCTCTGCGTCCCACAAAGCTGCAAGTGGGCCCCATGAATGGCCGTTGATCAGGTAATACCGCCTGGGGTTGCGGGCATCCCGTGACACGTGGGCATAGTATTTCATGAATGCTCGGTTCTTACCTTGGTTTGTGAGGATCTCATACTATCACTGTTGCACCGTTTATTTTGCCTTTGGATGCATATCATGTTATACATGTATTTGATATTCATTATCTGGATGACTGACCCCGTGGGGGCGGAAAATGTTCTCATGTTTCAGGTGTTTGCGAGGAGAGAGTTAAGACATAAGGGCATGATGATGGCGACGAGGCATTCGAGCGATACTAGTCCCGTGTTGTCGGTGTTCATGTTGGGTAGTCCATTTGGAGTGTTCTCCAGTTGTCAGTCGTTATCAGTATGTATTATCCGAGCAAGGCTCGTGGATATTGTATTTTTATTTTGGCCATGCAGGCCCATCATTGTCATTGAAATTCCACGTTGGAGTATTGTGTCGGACATCATAGTAGGGTCTATGATTTTCCTTTTTGGTCAGATTGATGTATGCTAGTCGTGTTTGCCTGGTGGATCTCCTGGTGTGGGGTCCATGACACTGTAATAAACCAATGGGATTTTGGGGGTGTTACAGAATATGGTATCAGAGAGAATGGGTTGTGAGATACCCTGATATGTGAGTTATGTGTCTCTACCGACGCTGTAGTAGTGGGGCTGTCAGGTTATGACAATCTGGACAGTCGGGTTTTGTGAGTCGTGATAGTTGTACGAATGTATGGGTCATTCTTTCATCGAGTCATTGTCGGTGAGAACTAGTATCGCAAGACCTAGAAGCTTCGTATGACCTGTGTAAGGACTCGATTCTCTGTTCGTACATTCATTATGTCATTGATTATACATATTTTGTTGAAACCTGTATGTGATATGTGTGGTACGATTGATTCATGAGTATTTGTTTTGGAGCGTGTGGGCTCTGTATTGGCTATGATTTGCATGATTGATGTGATGTTTATCTGTTAAGTATGCATACTCGTGTTTGGCTATTGACTTAGCATTCCGGATTGGCCGTTGAAGCGTATTTGAGCTATGATCATGATTGAACGTTATTCATTCAGTATGGAAAGAGGACGTGATAGAGGGGGTAAATGCTGCAGAGCGAGCCAGAACCCAGAACCTCATAGTTATACGCGTGCGGATGCCAAGATGGATCAGAGTTCGGCCGGTGGTGTTACCTACGCGATCGATTCTCCTTCGGGACGTCATACTCGAGAAGTCGATCAGACTGAGAGTGGACACATCGACACGTTCTTGTTTATGAATTGAATGATGGCCCATATGACTCAGATGATGCAGATAGTAGAGACCATGCAGACCTTGATGGTTCGTGGTACACCGTAGCAGGGATTCCAGGTGCCGTTTCATGGGCAGAGTGGGGGAGTGAGTCAAATTGTCGGCGATATCTCTCGTTAGGGGCCGCCTACTTTTGGGGGTTCGTCGGAACCAGCTGACATTGTACATTGGCTTGAACAATTTGATAAACTCTTCAACATGGTTCAGTGTCCAGACGAGAGTAAGGTGGCAGTAGCGGCTTACTACTTTAGTAAGGGCACTTATTCTTGGTGGCTTTCTGTGAAACCCACCGATCGTGATTGTGTTTGGAGCAAGTTCAAGACTCTCATGTTAGATAGGTATTATCCGGTTCCACTTCATGAATCCAAGTTGTCAGAGGTTTTGTACCCCAAATCTATCGAGGACGAGGGTGTTATTGTCATTGCTGAGAAGTTTCAAGGACTTTTTCACTTTGCTTCTTCTGTTATCCGTACTGAAGCGGATAAGATCAAGTATTTTAGCAAGAGGCTAAACCCGCAGTTGAGGATGCAGTTGTTCAATCATAATTGTAACTCACTTGGTGAATTCATTGAGAAGGCTCTTGGAGCAGAACTTTTGATCAAGGAGCTTGCTCGGAATAACCCTTCAGTTTCTTCTGGTGAGAGGACTAAGATGCCGGTTCGTTCAGAGGGACATCGGGCTCCGACGTCCAGGAAGTCATTTTCTAGTCATATCCGTGCTGGGAAATCATCTTCTTCTCAGACGACGAGTTCGACTGTTGTTTTCTTTAACTGTGATTCAGCGGGGCACATCAGCACTTGGTGTACAGTGCCAACTTTTGTTTATTTCCTCTGTGGGAGGCAAGGGCACCTTCAGAAATATTGCAGGAGTTCTAGTGCCAATATATCTCGAGAGAGCTCACGGGCCTCGAGAGATTTTGATACTCCAGTCCGTACTTCATCCAAGGGATCCTATCAGGCTTCGGGAGCCAGAGGTAAAGACAGCTGAGGAGGAGCAGCGAGTTCAGATTTGGGTCTTTCTCGAGTCGATGAGATCTAAGAGATCGATGATCTGGAGGATATTGATGTCGGGTACATTTGAGATGTAGCCTTGAATTGTATTCCTTTCTTTGATTTTTAGATTAATGTTTAACTGAATCTGTGTTGTGGTATTATGGTTGTGAACCACTTGTTGTCGATCTATCTTGTAATGATAGTATTTGAGAACCTTTAGATTTGAGGTTGTTTGATGTGATTTGCTTTTCTTTTGGTATACCCGAAATTTTGTGATAATCTGGGGAATTGTTCATTGTGATTCGAGACGTCAAGTCGTGAGAAATTGGGCGTACGATTGATATGGTCCCGAGGACTATATGTGCATTGTTGTTTTCATTTTGTGGTGCGAGTCAGTATTTGCATGGGTATCCGATGCCGACGATAACGGGGAAGTGTACACCGATGATTGTAGATATGTGCAATAGGCGGCTCCCGCGGGGTGTGTACACCAGTTTTACAAGTCATGCGGGTGGTACAGATTTCTGGTCGGCCACTAGCGAAAGAGTCATGGTTCGACTGATCTCGTTTTTGGCTGAGTGTCTTTTCTGTTGGTGCTCGCGTTCTTTAGGCAGAGAAGATGCGGGAACCCGGGGGGTTGGCCCAGTTTCTCAAGCGAAGTGGTTCTCATTGAGGAGTATTCCTGGAGATGTTGTTTTTCAACCCCGATGAATAGTTCATATCCCGAGTTGTTTACCCTTAGTTTCGGGGACGAAATTCTTTTAGGAGGGAGTATGTAATATCCGGGGGTAAAATTTTTCATTTTACTGTTGTGTTGTACGGACTCATTTGGAATTGTACAAGTGGTGTTGTACTTGACTGATACAATGTATATTGTATTGGGATATTTTAGAATCGAAATATTTATACTTGTCGTCAGTATTGTGTTGCCGAATGGATGTTGCTTGGTGAGTTAGGAGTTTGATTTTTTTGGCTAAGTATATTGGACCTAACATACGCTACATGCATAGCATTACGTACGTTAAGGGTGGCAGGTTACGTACGTTAAACTGTGTTGGTTACGTACGTAACATAGGGTATCTGATCACATTTTAATTTCGGCGTGTGGGGCCGAATGTGATTGGATCATGTTGGCCTTTCGAGGCAGCCATGTGTATGAATGTTTTGTATCATTTCGAGACGTAGTCTCTTCATGATCTGTTGATGTCAGGGAATTATTTGCTATAAAACCCTTCGGTAATTATGCCAACGTTGTTGATTGATCGTGTTGTTGTTATTGTTGTTCGTTAACAACCGGTTCAAGGTATTGAGATACTTGTTGTTAATGTTGTTGTCGATAGCTGATTCACGGTATTGATGTATCGATTGTTATTTTTGATTGATGTTCTATTAAGATATGGTTGTGATCATTGTTATTGCTATCAGTGTTTTTCTATTGGTGTTGTATCGGCCGATTGAAGGCATTGACGTATTTGATTATCATTTCCGTTATCGGTAGCCAATTAAAGGTACTGAGGCATCCGTTGATGCGTTGTTATCGATTGGTCGTTCTAAGAAAATCGAGGTACTGAATTGGGACTGTCAAGGACATTTCCCATCCGTGATATCATTGTTATCGATTAACCGTTCTTGAGGTAATCGAGGTATTGAATTGGGACTGCCGAGGATAGTGCCCACACGTGAGTTATTATTGTCGTGTTGGCCGACCCAAGGCAGCACACTATCATTCTTGTGAATTCGGTAATCTTGTGATTGTTGCCGTTTGTGATTAATTGTGTTTTGGGGACTAGTCTCGGCTAGTGCTCGATGGGTAAGTTTGGGGCTTGAGCCTTCGCGGTTGGTTTCCCAACACCTACAGTTCAGTAGGTCACGGTCAGTGGGTGATCTCATTTTGGGTAAGCTTGGAGCTTGAACCTTCGCGGTTGGTTTCCCAGCACCTACAGTTCAGTAGGTCACGGTCACTGGGTGATCTCATTTTGGGTAAGCTTGGGGCTTGAACCTTCGCAGCTGGTTTCCCAACACCTACAGTTCAGTAGGTCATGTTCATTGGATGGCCTCATTATGATACGGCTTCGTGTTGTGGCTCCGACCCTCATTGTGATACGGCTTTGTGTCGTGGCTTCGAACCTCATTGTTATACGGCTTCGTGCCCTGGCTTCGGCCCTCATTGTGATATAGCTTCGTGCCGTGGCTTCGGCCCTCATTTTGAACGGATTCGTGTCGTGGCTTCGGCCCTCATTGTGATACGACTTTGTGACGTGGCTTCAGACCTCATTGTGATACGACTTCGTGCCGTGGTTTCGGCCCTCATTGTGATACGGCTTCGTGTCGTGGCTTCGGCCCTCATGTGATACAGCTTCGGGCTGTTTGGCTTTGGGCCATTGTGATGATTTGCAGCTTCAGTTGAGTGGCTTTCAGGCCATTGTGACAGGTGCATCTTCAGCTGAGGGCTTTCAGGCCATTGTGATGTTTTGGTATTTCTGTTGGAGCCTTCGGGTATTGTGATTCGTATCTATTTCAGCTTTGGTTTGGTTTATCTTCGGGTAATTCGTTGTTGCGTTCTATATTGATGATTCGTCGTTGGTCACTTGTGTTCTAACCTGTTGAGCAGATATTGATTGTATGCCGTGGGCATAGTATTTCACGAATGCTCGCTTCTTACCTTGGTTTGTGAGCATCTCGTACTATCACTGTTGCACCGTTTATTTTGCCTTTAGATGCATATCATGTTGTACATGTATTTGATATTCATTATCTGGATGACTGACCCCGTGGGGGCGGAACATGTTCTCATGTTTCAGGTGTTTGCGAGGAGAGAGTTGGGACACAGGGGCATGACGATGGCGACGAGGCATTCGAGCGATACTAGTCTCGTGTTGTCGGTGTTCATGTTGGTTAGTCCATTTGGAGTGCTCTCTAGTTGTTAGTCGTTGTCAGTATGTATTATCCGAGCAAGGCTCGTGGATGTTGTTGTACTTTTATTTTGGCCATGCAGGCCCATCATTGTCATTGAAATTGCACGTCGGAATATTGTGTCGGACATCATAGTAGGGACTGTGATTTTCCTTTTGGGTCAGATTGATGTATGTTAGTCGTGTTCGCCTGGTGGATCTCCTCGCGTGGGTCCACGACACTGTAATAACCCAATAGGATTTTGGGGGTGTTACATTAATATATTATATAAGCAATACATTTGTATAATAATAGTACTGAAAATATTAGCACTACACATACTTTCCAAAAAAAAACATTGCTGGAATCTATATTTATTAGCATTATAATGTATATATATATATATGAGCATTATACTCAACGCATAATAGCAGTCTAATCATTCATAGTAAAATGTAGATATTAAAAACAAAAATCGAGCACTAATGCTAACATTATACATGTATAATGCTATTATGTATTATTTTTAGTGCTTTTCTAATAATTTTACGTTTTTTTGAGTTAATTTGACAATCAAAGTCTTAATTTTCTCACTCGGCGTTCGCAGATATTAGGTGCTATGAAACTTTGATTGTACTGGTAATATACACTTAGTACATTGCTATTATATACAAGTATGATGTTAATACACATTCCATCTATTTATTAACTAAAAATAATATTTTATCTGATATTTATAAGTATGCAATATGCATCTTAAATCATATATCATGACAAAATGATTAATTTGATATATTCTTTATAAAATACGAGTAAAAAATGATTAACTTATTTTATTTTAAATTGAGACAATTTAATTATGTGCCAACAAGATTACCATTATATAACTTCCACCACATCTTATGCATAAAATTAACATTGAGCAGCGATTAAATCTTTCCCATCCATATTAATTTATATAATGGCCAAAAGTGGTTCCTAGTTCTCACACCAGGACGTGGTTCATACATGATCTATATCCTATAGATAAGTTTTCTCACGCCGGAAAATTGATGATGTGGCATAATCTACACCATTCTTATTTTTCTATCTAGTGGCCATGGGTTCCTAGTTCTCACACCAGGGATGGTTCTCACCGGAACCGTACCATATATATATATATATATATATATATATATATCATGTGTGAACCATGTCCTGGAGTGAGAACTAGGAACAATATTTAGGATATAGATCATGTGTGAACCATGTCTTGGTGTGAGAACTAGGAACCACTCTTGACCAGTAGATAAATCAATATGGATTGCTATGATTAGTCGGTGCTGAATGTTAATTTTATGCATGAAATATGCTAGAGTTATATAAGGGTATTCTTGTCACCACATAATTAAATTATCTCCATTTAAAATATAATAATTTAATCATTTTTTACCCATTTTTATAAAAAAAAAAATATCAAATTAATCGTCTTTTCATGATCTACGATTTAAGATGCATATTGCATACCTATAAATATAAGTTAAAAAATATTTTTTTGTTTAAACACATACATTGAGTGTGCAGTAGCACCATACTTGTATTATAATAGCACTGTACTAAGTGTATATTAGTAGTACAGTCAAAGTATCATAGCACCTAATATCTGCGAACCAAGTGAGAAAATTAAGATTCTAATTGTCAAACTAATCCAAAACAACGTAAAATTATTAGAAAATATTAAGCATAATACATAATAACATTATATATATCTAGAATGTTAGCATTAGTGCTCAATTTTTGTTTATAATATCTACTTTTTACTATGAATTGTTAGAATGCTATTATGCGCTAAGTATATATATATATATATTATTCATTATAATTTTAATCTAGATTCCAATATTTTTTGGGAAAGTATGTGTAATGTTAATATTCTCAGTACTACTATTATACAAATGTACTGCTTATATAATATCTTACAGTGATGTTATTGTATAAATATATTGTGCTTTCATTTTCTACTTCTACAAACGAACACTACTTTGTGCTTTCAAATATTTTGGGGCAACATAGCAGTACAGCATTAGCAGAATAGCAGTATAAGATAATAAAAAAAGAAGCACAACGAGCAGAAGATAAGCAGTTTATTGCAAACTACTTTTATTTTTTACATTGCTTTTATTATTATAAGACAATGTTTTTTTTCTTTTTTATATTTTTAGGTATCCAATATGAATCTGAAATTATAGATCATAAAAACACGATTAATATGATATTTTTTCCTAAAATGGATAACAAACGAGTAAGTTACTGTATTTTTAAAAAAAAAAAGACAATTTGATATAAAATGACAAAAAAACATTGTAGCTTAAAACGGCATGTTCCTAACCAAAGAGTATTTTTCTTACGCCTGAAAATTGATGATGTGGCACAATACACCATTTTTATTTGTTTATCTAATGGCCATTATGAGGTCCTAGTTCTCACACCAGGGATGGTTCTCACTGGAACCGTACCCTCTATATATGTATATATGTATTCTTTATTGTGATTTAGTATATAGAAATATAGTCCTCACATTTGAAAGCAAACTTTTCGTTCCGTATAAGATAAGAAAATAGGTACTTGAAGTGTCTAGTGCTCAAAAAGCTGAATAAATTAGCAACTCGATAAAGTTTCACTAGCATTAAGTTTATTTAAGACTTGTAAAATAAGTGTTTTGACATCTAAAGTATCTATCTTCACTTAGTGGTAGTGGGAGTACATGTTAGGTGTACTGCGGGACTAGTGTACTCAGACACGACTCGCCTTGATTCGATCACATGGATTTGACTTTGGGATAGTCAATGACTGGATCAAAATCATGTGATAGGTGTACGTAAATCTTAGACTTGATGATTCAGCATGAGTTGTGCTTGTGACATTGAGTTAGTCATTAGAGTATATCGATCCAATCGCCTATCGGTGAAGTCCACCTCGATGTACAACTTGATGGCTAAAAAGTAGTTGTAGCACCCCAAGTTTCACAAGAGAATGTTATACACCATAGACCCTTCCCACGAGGATCTACCAGGATAGATACCATAAGAAACCCATAGCGTTTGACCGGCAAGGTCAAACTACACAACAATATAGACCTACAAGGCCGAAAGCTTGAAATACACGGACCAGAAAGGTCTCACCAAAACATAAATACGACAAAGCCCAATAAAATTTACATTATAGTACATACCTATAGAGGGGCCAATATATATTGCAGCATAAATGGAATACAATTCTACAATAAAATAAAATAAATCCAAACTCTCACTTGATTAGTACCGTGACCTGTCATCTCTTATGCCGACCCTGTGACTGGTCCCCCGAACTAGAAATATCTTAAATGCATAAAAGGCATCCACCCCAGATTGGGGGTTAGCGGTGTTAGTGCAAGTAGTCTACCTATACAAAATATACCACTCAAATATCAGTCATCAATCAGTTAGTGACAACCATTCATAAATAATTCCTGAGAATTGGGTCTCAATCCAAAATTATTTTCCATAAAACATCGAAATATGCTCATGACATGTGACCCCCTGTCACATTCGTGTAGGTTTAACACCCACACGGACTGATCCAAACAACACAATTACAATTATCATCACTCTGGTCCACGACTCCATGATCTCCTGCTATAAGTCACTATAAGTCCCATCGAACCCACACAGTTAAACCATACTGTGCCTCAACCCTATGATCACTATCCATGTGTCATCGTGGGCCTCGTCAGACCAGCATGATTGGACCTAAGCACCACTTACTAAGTTCTTATCTCATGGACCCTTTCCATGTATCCTCGTAGGCCCCGTCGAACCCACACAAGTGAACTTAGCAACACAACACACAATATAACTTTCAATCAACACCACAATATATACTATCGATTTTACACAATCATCACAAAAAATACACAATCAACACAACAAATCCAACGATCAATAACACCGCACAATTCACGTCCAAATGCAAACAAACAAGTACAATAATCACAACTGATATATTTCCACGTCGATAAATATTCAAGAACAACATCAATGCAATGAGACACCAATAGTGAACAATTCACATAATCCCAAATCAAAAGAATAACTAAATCATCACAAATACAACATACAACCTCAATTCACAAGATATAATATAAACAAGATACTTGCTTCGATAATCAACATACGAGTATTCCAAAAGAAATGGCTCGACCAATCGACCATGAAACCTCCGACTATAATGAAAACATAACAAAGCACTAGTCACTACGAATACAATAATTAATCATGATGAAAAATGCCCCCAAACCCAAATAAAAATTCATTAAAATATTTAATTAATATTAAATGTTCAAGATTTCTCAAGAACACAATAACCACGATCCATATTAAACAAAACTGGGATATAGATATACAATCCTTAAGGTATCATCAACAACACCCAATAACACTGAACTCATCAAACTCTAAACAAAAACGAATCCAAAAAATTAGACAAAAAGGGATTTCCAAGATATTACCTAAATTCGAACGAAGAATGGACAAATGATGATGTTAGACATGAGTAAGACCTCCCGAGATGATGATAATTTTCCCAAGGCTTGAAAACCTTATCAAATCGACCAAAACCGAGAGGAGGATATGAAATGAAGTGCAAAAACTCTATTGTCCTATTTATACACTTGATAAACACGGGATAGGACACGGTGCAAACAGAATCATGTTGATTGTTGTGTTTGTAATATCCGCGTTTTCCATTTTTAGTAATTTCTATTTTTGGGTGTATATTCGTTTTGGACAACTCGCTTGGCACTGTTTTGGAATTCTGAATCTATTTTGTTCTTGGAGTTTCTCCGTTTGGACGAGTCTCGATGATGTTTTTACGTAAATTCATCTTGAGTTGTATTTTGTCGCATGTGTATTCAATTCTCGTTAAACTCGTTCGATTTCATCATTTTCCTATTTCCATGAGTTCGCATGGTTGAGTAGAGCATGTTGTGAGTTTCGGATTGTTAATCCGACGTTGTATCATGATTTTTGGATGTTTGGGCCGTTTTTGTAATTTCCTATAAGTTTAGGGAATTTGTTCCTTGTTCGGTTTTGATTGTGTACCTCGGACCGTTTTGGGTTACTGGTTATTGTTTCTTGTTGTGTGTATTTTCCTCGGTCGGTTGGGTCAGCATATCGTGTTTTGGTGATCGTCTTTTTCGTTTTTGGTAGCGTTGTTTTCTGTCTAGAATGCTTTCTGTCAGGACCTGTGCAAAACGGCGCAAGACCCGCGGCATTTTGCGCCGTGTTTGTGCGTCGTGTTGCCCAGTGGTGCCCGCTGCCTTGCGAAACGGCGCAAGACTCGCGGCATTTTGCGCCGTGTCTATGCGCCGTGTCGCACAGGGGTTGGCCGCTGACCATCAATACGGCGCTGAACACGACGCTATTTGGACCGTTTGTTGCACCGTGTTCTGTCCAGTATATAAAGGACAGACGGGTGTTTTAACCCCATTTCTTCCTTTCTCTCCCGTTTCTCCACTCCCTCCTCGCGACTTTGGGCGATTTCAACCAGATATTGCGTTTTAGCATCTTATAACTCGGATTTGGACATTCTAATACGAATCAATCATCTTCCTTCCACCATTCCATCGTTGAATTGAGGTAATTGGTCATTATACCTAATTTTAGGGTTCTTAGCTATAATTCATTTTTCATTTCGTTTTTGCTTTGATTGATGATGAATATTAGTTGGGTAATCATGGTGTTATGTTTTCCTAGAACTTTAGCGGATAAATTCCAAGTTTTTCCCCTTCGTTGATCGAATTTGAACTTTATGCCTCAATAGTGTTCGGCGGATTGTCCCTTAGGATAGAACGTCGATTAATTCGTGATTTCTCAGTGGAATTGTAGTTGATTGAGTCTCTATTGTTGTTAGGGTCAGATTCGTGAAGATTGTTTGGACCGAAACCTTTCCGTTCACCGTTTTTCCTTCACGTCGTGTTATCCAAGTCAAGTACATGTATTACATTCCGTTATGTATGTTACGTTTTCAAAGTGAATGATGAATTGTGGTTTTCGGGTGCGTGAGTTGTGTTCCTTCCACCCGGAGTGTCCGACGGGATGTATGGGGGTCGATACTAAGGGGTACGGCCGCGGAAGTGGACTTGGGTGCGTGTGTGGTTGAACTTCCACCCGGAGTATCCGACTGGATGTCTTGGGGTCGATACTAAGGGGTACGGCTGCGGAAGTGGTATCCCACCCGGAGTGTTCGACGGGATGTCTGGGGGTCGATACTAAGGGGTACGGCCACGGGATACCAGTTGTGATTTTGTGATATCGTGATGATTGGAAACTGGTTTGATTGCCAACGTAGTATTCCGGAATATTTATGGCAAATGATTTCTGATTGAGAACATTGTGTAAGAACCGTATTTGTATATAATGTTGTGTAATTGTGTACTTGCACTAGCTATTCGAATGCTAACCCCTTAAATGGGGGAAATGCGTCTTATGCATTTCAGGTACCGGGAGAGCTGAGGAGTAGGCACGGGACATGCATGCAAAGGATGGGCTAGCTTGATGATGTGGCTTGAGTCTGTATTTTTATGTTTTGTCATTGCATTTGTCTAGTACTGGAGTTAGACTGTTTACTTCTAAACTTGGTTTAAGTACCCTGCGTGGGCAATGAATTGATATTTACATTATGTTTCATATACTCCGTTGAAATGTTTTGGCCGAGGCCACGGCCTTATTTACTTTTGAGTGCATCTTTTGGGGGTTTCATTGTGGTTATGTGTCATGTGTTAGCCTGGTAGACCTCACGAGGGTTCTACGGCGTGTAATGTCCCATTTGTGAATTGGGGTGTTACATTTATGGTATCGGAGCCTTGGTTTTGAATACCTTGGGTGTTGGTAAATTTTTGGGTCTGTCAGTTGCGTCATTAGAGTCAGTTGTTGAGCCTAATATCATCATGCTACCGTCTTTTCGTGCGACCCGTGGCTGTAAGTCTCCTCGAGCTCTTATATTTCTATAATTCGTTTTCTTGCGTTGCTCGGAATTATGAATTGTGATACCAACTTTGTCGATTATGAATCCTTCTGATCTTGTTCTTTTCATTCTTCCTTTAGTATGTTGAGAGGTCGTGGTAGACCAGCTAGGGGACGCGGACGAGGCCGTGGTTGGGGTGCTGATAATGAAGAGGGCTCGCTTTCTCAGTCCTCTGCGGACTCAGCCTCTCACTCAGTGTCGTCGGGTAATAATGCCGACGCCGGGGCTACTGCCGTACTACAGCAGTTAGTTGCCCAACTTGCTCAGATAGCTCAAGGTGGACGCCAGAATCCGCCCCCGACACCTGAAGAGGAAGCTAGTAAGTGGCTTCAGACGGTGATTAAGATGCACCCTCCTCATTTATCCGGATCTTCTGACTCCCTTGGTTGGGAGAATTGGCTCTTTCAGTTGTCCAGGACCTTCGATGCCGTAGCTTGTCCTGAAGACAGGAGGGTACATATTGCCCAGTACCTCCTGGATAAGGAAGCTGCGGAATGATGGGAGGCCGTTGTGCCCAGAGACCGTCGGGCCACTTGGGAGGAGTTCAGGGCTGCTATGGAAGCAGAATATTGTCCGCCGCTAGTCAAAGAACGCAGAATTGTGGAGTTCTTCACCGCTACACCTCAGGATGTGCCTATTTCTCAGGCCATCATTACTTACAATCAGCAGTTGGGTTTCGTGAGAGATCAGGTGAGGACGGAGGCTGATAAAATCCGTTACTTCAATATGCGCATGAAGCCGCATATCAGGCAGAGTATGGCACCGCTCATGTGTGCCACTTTGAAGGAATACCAGGATCGCGCTCTGGCGATCGAGATGGCTGTCCCGGAATCAGAGTCGGTTTCGGAAGCTAAGAAGCAGAAGACTACTGGCGGGTTCTCGGCCGGTAAAGGTGGTCAGTTTTCGAGGTCTCGTTCTGCTCCTACACCCGGGAAGAGACCGTTTCATCAGGCTGGGGGATCTCAGGGTAATCGTTCAGTCCAGTCCGTTGCTTCTGGTGGCAGGATTTGTTTTAACTGCAACCAATATGGGCATTTGATGAAGGATTGCCCTTCTCCTCCAGTTACTTGCTTTACTTGCGGGCAGACCGGACATCGGGCAGCCCATTGTGAGAGGGCCACCAGGGCCGCTAGAGTCCCGACTACCACCACCGATCAGAGAAAGCACAGCATCCCAGTTACTCATGTTCCGCAGGGTTCGGGCCGTGGTAGGGGTCGGGGTCAGCCGGATCGCCGTATAGCGTCGAGTTCGGGTTCAGTTCACACCCGATTGTATCAGATGAGGCGCACAGAGGAGGCAGACGTTCCGATGGCGTCAGGTACCACTCAGATCCTTACTCATCCAGTTTCAGTGCTTTTTGATTCGGGTGCTACCCATTCCTTTATTGCTTCGGATTGTGTGAATCGTATTGGCTTTGACTTCTTGTTTGAATGTGAACCGTTTGTAGTGGGTACGCCTAGCGGGGATCGTATGATTGGGGACCGGGAGGTTAGAGATTGCCCAGTGAGGATCGGGAGCCGGTATTGGCCCTCGAATATCATTGTTATAGACCTTAAGGGTGAGGATTTGATCCTTGGGGACGATTGGTTGGATCGTCACGGTGCTATCATGAACTATCGGACTCGTACCATCTCGATAGTGGCCGAGGACGGCACCGCGCATTCTCTCGTCGGTTGTAAGCCGGGGAGATCGGGGAGTGTGATTAGCACCTTAAAGGCGATGAAACTTCTGAACCAGGGTTGTGTCGGCTATTGGTGTTACGCTCTGCAGGCGGAGGATGGTGGGGTTGACATGTCGTCGATTCCAATTGTTAGTGAGTATCCTGACGTATTCCCGGATGACTTGCCGGGATTACCACCACAGCGAGAGGTGGAGTTTCCTATTGATCTTGAGCCGAATGCGGCCCCTATTTCTCGAGCACCGTACCGTATGGCACCGTCAGAGATGTTAGAATTGAAGAAGCAGTTGGGAGAGTTGTTGGAAAAAGGGTACATTCGACCGAGCGCATCGCCTTGGGGTGCGCCTGTACTTTTTGTTAAAAAGAAGGATGGATCACTTCGTTTATGCATTGATTATCGAGAATTAAACAAGTTGACCATCAAAAATAAATACCCTTTGCCCCGGATTGACGACTTGTTTGATCAGCTTCAGGGGGTGACAGTCTTTTCGAAGATTGATTTGCGATCGGGCTACTACCAGTTGAGGATTCGGGACACCGATATACCAAAAGCTGCCTTTCGGACGAGATATGGCCATTACGAGTTTGTGGTTATGCCTTTCGGGCTAACCAATGCCCCAGCAGTATTCATGCAGTTGATAAACAAAGTTTTTATTGAGTATCTGGACAAATTCGTAGTCGTCTTTATCGATGACATCCTTATCTATTCACGGAGTCGGGAGGAGCACGCCTTACATCTCCGGATTGTATTAGACATTTTGAGAGCTGAGCAGTTGTATGCGAAGTTCTCTAAGTGTGAGTTTTGGCTCGAGGAAGTGATGTTCCTCGGGCATGTGATTTCAGCAGAGGGAGTTCGGGTAGATCCGCAGAAGATAGAGGCAGTGATGGCTTAGGAGCCGCCTAAGAATGTGAAGGAGGTGAGGAGTTTTCTGGGTCTTGCCGGCTATTACCGTCGATTTGTTGAGGGATTTTCTAAGATTTCTAAACCGCTCACTCAGTTGCTCCAGAAGACTCAGAAATTCGAGTGGACCGCAGATAGACAGGGTAGTTTTGACGAGTTGAAGAGACGACTAACTACCGCACCCGTGTTAGCGTTGCCTCAGGGGAACGCAGATTTTGTGGTATATAGTGATGCTTCGGGCCTCGGGCTCGGATGTGTTTTGATGCAGAGAGACAGGGTTATTGCCTATGCGTCCCGCCAGTTAAAACCTTATGAGGTGAATTACCCCATGCACGATTTGGAGTTAGCTGCGGTCGTTTTCGCCTTAAAGATCTGGAGGCATTATCTCTATGGGTCGTCGTGTAAGATTTTTACGGATCACAAGAGTTTGAAGTATATCTTCAGTCAGAAAGAGTTGAATATGAGACAGCGTAGGTGGTTAGAGCTGATTAAAGATTACGACCTCGAGATACTTTACCATCCGGGTAAGGCTAACGTAGTGGCTGATGCGTTGAGCCGGAAGCCAATGGCGTTACAGATGTTAGAGGTACTTACACCACAGAGTAGGATCCAGCGAGATTTTATCTGTCAGAATATCGAGGTTTGGGTTCAGAGAGTTCTGGGTCAGTTATGTACGTTAGAGATCACTTCGTCCTTGACTGATGATATCAAGGCGAAGCAGTATGACGATCCGTTTTTGGTCCAGTTGAGGGAGGATGTGAGGAAGGGGAAAGCCCCCGGATTTGTGGTTCACGATGATGGAGTTTTGATATTTCGCGGCAGACTATGTGTACCGAGTGTTGTTGAGCTGAGACAGAAGATCTTGAGTGAAGCTCATACCACACCTTACTCCATACATCCTGGTACGAGTAAAATGTACAAGGATGTGAGGAGTAACTACTAGTGGAGTAATTTGAAGTCAGACGTTAGCGAGTTTGTATCGAGGTGTTTGACCTGTCAGCATGTTAAGATCAAGCATCAGCGACCCGCTGGGCTTTTGCGACCACTTCCTATCCCGGAGTGGAAATGGGAGGATATTTCTATGGATTTCATTACCGGTATGCCTAAGACTCGGACTGGAATGAACATGATTTGGGTCATTGTCGATCGACTAACCAAATCGGCTCATTTTCTGGATATTAAGGACACTTGGGGTCCAGAGAGACTAGCACGAGTGTTTATTGCGGAGATCGTGAGGTTACATGGGACCCCTAAGAGTATTGTTTCGAATTGTGATGGCCGGTTCATATCACATTTTTGGCAGGCCGTTCATAGAGCTTTGGGGACCGAGTTGAGACTTAGTACCTCCTACCACCCTCAGACAGACGGACAGTCTGAGCGGACGATACAGACACTGGAAGATATGTTGAGAGCCTGTGGCTTAGACTGGAAGGATGATTGGGAGTCGCACTTGCCATTGATCGAGTTCACATACAACAATAGTTGGCACGCCTCGATCAAAATGGCGCCATTCGAGGCATTGTATGGGAGGAGGTGCAGATCGCCATTGTGTTGGGACGATGCGTCCGAGCTGATTGGTACCGAGCCCGATATGGTAGTTGAGACGAGGGAGAAGATTGCTCTCATTCGCGATAGGTTGGTGACGGCCAAGAGCCGGCAGAAGTCTTATGCCGATACACGTCGCCGGCCGTTAGAGTTTGAGGTGGGAGACCATGTGCTGCTTAAGGTGTCGCCGACACGGGGAGTTTACCGCTTCGGTCGGAAGGGTAAACTTAGTCCGAGATTTATTGGGCCGTTCGAGATCCTAGAGAGAGTCGGAGAGCTTGCATATCGGTTAGGCTTGCCGCCGTCCCTGAGCCACGTGCATAACGTATTTCATGTTTCCCAGCTTAAGAAGTACGTACCGGACCCTAGCCATATTATTGATTTTGGAGAGGTCGAGCTGGGGCCCGACATTACCTTCGAGGAGAGGCCGATTCAGATCTTAGAGCGTCGAGTGAAGCAGCTCAGGCACAAAACCATTCCTTTGGTTAAAGTGCAGTGGTCGAGGCATGGATCTGAGGAAGCCATGTGGGAAACGGAGGAGAGTATAAGGTCGAGATACCCCGAGTTATTCACGTTGTAAGTTTCGGGACGAAACATATTTTTAGGGGGAGATAATGTAATATCCGCGTTTTCCATTTTTAGTAATTTCTATTTTTGGGTGTATATTCGTTTCGGACAACTCGCTTGGCACTGTTTTGGAATTTTGAATCTATTTTGTTCTTGGAATTTCTCCATTTGGACGAGTCTCGATGATGTTTTTACATAAATTCATCTTGAGTTATATTTTGTCGCATGTGTATTCGATTCTCGTTAAACTCGTTCGATTTCATCATTTTCCTATTTCCATGAGTTCGCATGGTTGAGTAGAGCATGTTGTGAGTTTCGGATTGTTAATCTGACGTTGTATCATGATTTTCGGATGTTTGGGCCGTTTTTGTAATTTCCTATAAGTTTAGGGAATTTGTTCCTTGTTCGGTTTTGATTGTGTACCTCAGATCGTTTTGGGTTACTGGTTATTGTTTCTTGTTGTGTGGATTTTCCTCGGTCGGTTGGGTCGGCATATCGTGTTTTGGTGATCGTCTTTTTCGTTTTTGGTAGCGTTGTTTTCTGTCCAGAATGTTGTCTGTCAGGACCTGTGCAAAACGGCGCAAGACCCGCGGCATTTTGCGCCGTGTCTGTGCGCCGTGTTGCCCAGTGGTGCCCGCTGCCTTGCGAAACGGCGCAAGACTCGCGGCATTTTGCGCCGTGTCTGTGCACCGTGTCGCACAAGGGTCGGCCGCTGACCATCAATACGGCGCTGAACACGGACCGTTTGTTGTGCCGTGTTCTGTCCAGTATATAAAGGACATACGGGTGTTTTAACCCCATTTCTTCCTTTCTCCCCCGTTTCTCCACTCCCTCCTCGCGACTTTGGGCGATTTCAACCAGATATTGCATTCTAGCATCTTATAACTCGGATTTGGACATTCTAACACGAATCAATCATCTTCCTTCCACCATTCCATCGTTGAATTGAGGTAATTGGTCATTATACATAATTTTAGGGTTCTTGGCTATAATTCATTTTTCCTTTCGTTTTTGCTTCGATTGATGATGAATATTAGTTGGGTAATCATGGTGTTATGTTTTCCTAGAACTTTAGCGGATAAATTCCAAGTTTTTCCCCTTCGTTGATCGAATTTGAACTTTATGCCTCAATAGTGTTCGGCGGATTGTCCCTTAGGATAGAACGTCGATTAATTCGTGATTTCTCAGTGGAATTGTAGTTGATTGAGTCTCTATTGTTGTTAGGGTCAGATTCGTGAAGATTGTTTGGACCGAAACCTTTCCGTTCACCGTTTTTCCTTCACGTCGTGTTATCCAAGGCAAGTACATGTATTACATTCCGTTATGTATGTTACGTTTTCAAAGTGAATGATGAATTGTGGTTTTCGGGTGCGTGAGTTGTGTTCCTTCCACCCGGAGTGTCCGACGGGATGTATTGGGGTCGCTACTAAGGGGTACGGCCGCGGAAGTGGACTTGGGTGCGTGTGTGGTTGAACTTCCACCCGGAGTGTCCGACGGGATGTCTTGGGGTCGATAGTAAGGGGTACGGCCGCGGAAGTGGTATCCCACCCGGAGTGTTCGACGGGATGTCTGGGGGTCGATACTAAGGGGTACGGCCACGGGATACCAGTTGTGATTTTGTGATATCGTGATGATTGGAAACTGGTTTGATTGCCAACGTAGTATTCCAGAATATTTATGGCAAATGATTTCTGATTGAGAACATTATGTAAAAACCGTATTTGTATATAATGTTGTGTAATTGTGTACTTGCACTAACTATTCGAATGCTAACCCCTTAAATGGGGGAAATGCGTCTTATGCATTTCAGGTACCGGGAGAGCTGAGGAGCAGGCACGTGACATGCATGCAAAGGATGGGCTGGCTTGATGATGTGGCTTGAGTCTGTATTTTTATTTTTTGTCATTGCATTTGTCGAGTACTGGATTTAGACTGTTTACTTCTAAACTTGGTTTAAGTCCCCTGCGTGGGCAATGAATTGATATTTACATTATGTTTCATGTACTCCGTTGAAATGTTTTGGCCGAGGCCACAGTCTTATTTACTTTTGAGTGCATCTTTTGGGGGTTTCATTGTGGTTATGTGTCATGTGTTAGCCTGGTAGACCTCACGAGGGTTCTACGGCGTGTAATGTCCCATTTGTGAATTGGGGTGTTACAGTGTTCCATAGCTCGGTCGATAATGAATCGACACAACGCACACGTGGATAAAACTATCGCGAGTTCAGTGTTATGTCCACAAATGCGCGACACCCGCGCCAGACACGGTCGTGTTGCCGCGGCCGTGTCCTGTCTTGCGAGGCAGTTACACGACCCACAGCACGACCGGCACGCACACTGCTCAGTCAACAATGTCACACACGGCGTACAGCTCACAACCTACACCATTTTTACCGATGTGTTCCCTACAATCGAAAAGAATCCACGAGCTAACAAACCAATACGAAAGTGAACCAACATCATTAAACGACATACGATAACTCAAATACAAGTACAGACACCATGACACATGTCCTAAAGAATTCAAGTTAAAATGGCAAACACAACACAGTCTCAACATACGCCTGTTAATAGGAAAATATTCTAATCAATCAATAATGGAAAAATACCAGTATGAATGATAAATAATTCGAGACAACGGAAACAAAAAATCTCGGTTATTACATTCTAACGCATTAAAAATAAGCTCCATTCCCGAAATTTAAAACCAAAGACAAAGTGCCAAATAACGGAACAAAGGTGTTCAAGCAGCAAATAATGAATCTCCACATTAGATTCAATAAACAAAACAACTCTAGAACAATCCTAAGTAGGTACGCCTGGTCATCCTGGAGTGGAAGCAAGAACCTCGATTCCCAAATGCCTCCGCGAAGGTCTCACAATGCACCAATTGGTTCCTTACTGGACCACGTGTGAAATAATAAATCTGCGGTGAATAATATGTCTTACGGGTATGCCCAACACGGATACATTGAAACATGTCTTCGCGCCACTCACCTTACTTGTTGTAGGAGTAAGACTCTTGGACTACCCAAATGGCGAAGGAGTCCCGAGAAGAATGATACAAAGCAACAGGCTAACGGAGCTCACTCCTCTGACTTCATGAAAAAAAACTCCAGAGGTCTTCTGTTTCTTATCTTATGAATCACCCTCAGTCATGGAATTCGTCATCTCGATGGCTAAGGCTCGATCATGATACTCTTTCAATGTAACATACGTGAGAGGAGTCACGCTCTACCGAACATGGGCTTTCATGCGCATATCGAAGTAAGGGATCTCACCCGGTTTACTTCCACTTGCTCCCAAACATAACATAAATGTTGATTGTAATCAAGTATATCGTGGGGTGTAGTCGAGAAAAACTCAATAATCCTACTCTCTCGGACAAACAATGGACACTACTCTGCTACCATGGTAGTCTTGAACTCAACCCAAGTAGTTGTACGGTTTCTATGCGCTACTTCCTCCCATTAATCTGTAGTTTTCGTATCGAGAAGATATTGGGCAATAGTACCCTCCTCTCAACATGACAAGCTACAACATCAAAAGTCCATCCTAGATGGAAGTGACAGTTCTCCCTATTGGGATCGGTGATAAAAACGAGTTACACAACTGTAAATAAAATCAGTGTAATCGGATAAAAACCAAACTCCAAAAATGGATCGAGCAAGCATCATATAAACGAATATAAATTAATGAACACGAACACGAATCTAATTCGTTATAGCTTTGATAATATCTTCTTGAAGGAAAAATTCCTAAGCCAAGCTTTGATCGTTTTCGGTCACCAACACGAACACGAATCCAATTCATTCTAGCTTGATGAACGATCAAATACCGAATATGCCGAGTGTTTCTATATTATCACGCGTCGGGTATTGATCGAAAAAATTATATATCAATTCGTTCTCGAAGAACACGACTAGGAACTGATATAGTATTTTTCTTCTCTTCTCTTCTTCATTTTCTCTCTCTCTCTAAGATGAACAAGAAAATAAAAGAAATTTTTTTATTCCTCTCTCATAACCTCACACTGAACCTTAGTGTGTGTGTGTGTGTGTGTGTGTGTGTGTGTGTGTGTTCTCAAGTCTTCATCAAATGAAAGACATTCTCATTTTATAAATAAAAATGGGATCAAATGATGAGATATGATATCTCATCCATTTGTCCTCATCTCATAATATAAAACTAATACACCCCATATTACATGAAGTAACACGGAAGCTAAGAGGAAAGAGGGAGGGGGCGGCCATATGGTGGTTGGTGCGAAACGAGCCGAGCCACTCAGTTCGTGTAACGGACATTTGCGTGTCTAGCCCGTTAAGTACGCTTTATTTTATCTTATATGTATTTTTACTTAATTAATTAATTCAATTAATTAATTTTACCAAATACAAAATTATAATAATATATCTTCAAAAAGTAATTATTTATGAATTAAATTAATCACCCGGTAATTAATTTCAATTCACAAGACCACTTTGATTTATTAAATAAAATTAGATATCCAATATACAATATTAATGAAGAGATAACAAATACATATTTTATCCATCAAATATCCTTGTGTGCGACTCCATATGTTCGTCTTAGTCGACAGTGGGAGAAACCAAGGAGCACGTGTAACACTTAGCCAGTCTAGTGCTCTGTACCATAACCCAACTAAGAACGAATGATCGGATCATTCCAAAATCAATGTGTCGTGAATAGTATACGTATAAACCCTTCAATTATATATCCCGATCAAGTATTAGGGTCACGTAAAGTCAATCTTATTGTAACTTGACTCTATTCATTTGTTAGTGCAAATTGAGATCAACGAGCTCTCGTGTATCAAATACAACTAGCTCTAACTACTTTGGCCAAAGACTTATGATATCATTTCACTACTACAAAAAAGACATTCAACGTCGCTCGTTTAACATCGTTTTGTGAAAACGGATGTTAAAAAAGAGTGGCATAATTGAAAATTTTAAAACAAATTAACATCGGTTCTGCTAAAAACCGATGTTAAATTGTAACTTTATTTAATTATTAAATAAAGTTTCAATTTTTTAAAAAAATTCCAGATTTTTTAAAAAATTTAACATCGGTTAAACTAAAAACCGATATTAAATTAACAATTAACAGCGGTTTCTTAAAAATCAATGTTAAATTTTTTTCATTTCACATCGGCTTAGAAAAACCGATGTTAATTTTTAGTTTAACATCGGTATTTAGAAAAACCGATGTTATTTTTAATTTAACATCGATTTTCTGTATAACCGATGTTAATTTTTTAAAAAATCTAGATTTTTTTTAAAAAAATCGAAACTTTATTTTTTAAAAAAATCCTGAATATTAATATTAAAAATTGGATGTTTATATTTAATGTTCAAAAACAAAAAGTGAAAATCGGAAGTTTTTATTTAGAGTTCGAAAATAAAAAATAAAAATTAGTTCGAAAATATAAAATAAAAAGCGAATGTTTTTATTTAAAGTTCGAAAATAAAAAATAAAAATCGGATGCTTATATCTAAAGTTTTTGAAAAAAATAGAATATTATTTTCCATAAATAAATAAAACTGAATTATTATATATTTTTTTTAAAAAAACTACTCGTTTTTGTTTTTGTATTTTTCTACTTTTCCTAAAAAAAAGCTATTTTATTTTCTTACAGAAGAAGTCTAAAAAAACAGATTAAAGATTAATTATAAATCAGATCCATATTTTTTAATTTTTTATTTTTTATTTTCGAACTTTAAATAAACATCTGATTTTTAATATCAATATTCTAGATTTTTTTAAAAAAATAAAGTTTAATATATAAATATATACATATTAAATTACCTTATATTTATATAAATTTATAAATGTATATAATATATAAATATAACACATAGCAAAAAAATATACAAGAAGTTCATCTGGCGGAGTGGTACTATCACACTTCCACAAGCAAGAGGTGGTGAGTTCGAAACCCACCAACAATGAAATTTAATGATGAGTTCATCTGGTGCGAGTGGTTGGGGCGAGTGGTTGAATTGGGGCTGGGTTGGGCTAGCTTGGTTAACCGCTGTAATACCCGGATTTTCAGTATAAATTTTTCGCGTTATTTTATCTGAGATATACTGCATAGCTTGGTGTCTATACAGTATGGATAAAATAAATTGAGAACCGAGACAGTTATACTTGTGTAATAGACGATTTTGATTGACAGTTATATAGAGGATATGGTGTATCGGATTAAACTGATTTGGATATCGGGTGTATCGTGTGAGAATATTTTTAGATCCAGTATATATATTCAGTATGCCGTATGTTTGTATTATGTATGTCGAGACATCGGACAAGAACAGTTGAATTTTGGCCAAGTACGGAAGGCCATTACGTACGCTAAGCTTAAGGACTTACGTACACTAAATTCTACGCTTTACGTACGTTATGCATAAGGCATTACGTACGTAACAAGAGAAATCGGACAGGACCGAGTTGTGATCGGCTAGTGGGGCCCGTGGTCGGCAGCTTTCGGCGCGGATGTGGACAGGTGAGTCAACAGATAGATTTACGTACGCTATACGGGTGTATTACGTACGTAATACGAGCATGTACTATAGCAAGTCAACGTACGTATTACGTACACAATGGATTAAGTATTACGTAAGTTAGGAGGCAGCTGGCCGAGTCGTGGCCGTAAGGACCTGCAGTGCCGCACGTGTACCGGCAGTGACTCGCTGGATAGCCAATCACGGTCGGCAGTGACTCGCTGGGATGGCCGGTTACGGCCGACAGTGACTCGTAAGGACTGGCCGATAACAGCCGTAAGGGTGTTGGACGAATTGGACAGTAGGGTAGCCATGGCCGGTTACGGCCGTAAGGGACCGGCAGGACTCGGCTATTTAAGGGCCTGGGCACGGGTCACTTGGCCATTTTCACATTTTCTCTTTGTTTCTTCGCTATCCTTCATCAGAAATTGATGGATTTGATTGGGAGTATCATGGAGCATCATTTTTTGGAAGTTTGATTCATGCGTAACATCATCTTTCGCCCGGATCGAAGGTAAGAACACTTGAACCCTTGGTTTTGGGGATTTTTGGAGTTTCATGATGTTGTGGCCGATTTCTTTCGTTTTAATTCAGATTATTGATAGAATTTCGTTGTGTTCTCGGAATCATTCATTACTTTTGAAGTTTTGTGGAACAAATTCGAGAATTTCTCCCTTAATTGATTAAATTGGACTATGCCCTCAAAGTGTCCGATAAATTACTTCAATGGGTAGAACTTGGGATGTTCTATATGTTTTCGTAGAATTGTGACTGAATCGATATCGTTGTAATTTAGGAACGAACTTTTGAAAAGGAAGTTGGATCGGGACTCTTTCCTTTCGTCGATTTCTTCGCACCGTGTTAATCAAAGGAAGTGTTTACTTGTGTATTTCATCTTCTAAGAGATATGTTGGGTAATCCTCTCCTTGAATTCGGATTTTGATATTATTGTTGATGAAAGATTCGTATAAAGATGATTATGGTTTTGTTGTTACGATTCTTGAGGTTATATGAACTATATATTGAAGGGTACGATGGTTTATGTCTTTATTATGTTGTTTATGATTATGGAATCATAGTATTCTCAATGTTCTTGGTAGTATTGTTACGATTCTTGATGTTAGGAGAATCGTATATTGGAGAATATGATAATATGCATCTTGATTATGAATGAAGATTGTTTAGATGTTAGAACACATCGGATTATGTCGTTTGAGGATTTTGAATGTGATTTCGGAATAAGTTGTGTTCTTAAGGAACTCTTGGATTATATGAATTGATGAACATGTTTAAGAGGTGTTCGTGTTTTGGATATGAATATGGAATATTCATATCTAGAACTAAGTTATATGTTTTGGTACAATATTCATAAAGGAATACGAATATAGTTCCGGGTTTGATAAGATTATGATTCACTTTTGAGTTTGAGAATTCATTTGTATTGAACAAGTGTTCAATTCGGATAATGGAATTATTTGACACCCTTGGAATATGATTACCTGTAATGTCGAACTAATCGGATCGTCCAGATTGATGATCATAGTCGGTAATTGGTTTTTATTATGAATTTACAAGGAGGAAACTTGTATCCGTATTTAAGATTGAATTTGGAATCGGTAATGTTTAGACCCTTTCGCTATTGGTTTAAATTGATTGTTGATACGACTTTCGGATTGTGGAATCGTATTATGGTTATGAGTTCATGATTGATTGATTTGGGTTGTTTTAGATTTGTATTTAATCGGGATATTATGGAACCGTTGGGTTTATTGCTCGGTTATATTGATTTTCGAGTTGCGGCTTGTATTATAGTTATGAGTTCGAAATTGTTTGAATTGTATTGTTCAGTTTTGTGTAATCGAGGTATTGTTGAGCCAATGAGTTTGATTGGTTGGATAGGTCGGTTATTGATTGTTATCAAACTTGTTGTTAATCGATTATTACAATAGGTTGTGATGTTTGATCGTGGATTACGACCGTTGTGTTGCGGTTGAGGCTGTGGAGTTCGTAGATTGCTTTTGGCCGGGGCTGAGGAGCTCGTAGACAAAGGCAGTGGATTTGGGTAACGGCTTCGTGGTATCGGTATCGAGGCAAGTTTATACTTGTTCAATTTATAATATTTGATGAATGGTTTGGCTTTCATTTCATTTATAATTCATATAGCAATGCTATTATAGATGTAAACTGTCGAGATGATGATTTATTTATCATGCTGTGGTTTGGGACAACATAATGTATATGATTTAATTATGTTTGATTGAAGATAGAGATGGGAGTTATCTTTGATCTATGATATGGAATGTCGGATATCGAGGGTAGTTATCGTGATGACATGAGTATCGGGATAAAGGTTTATTGGTATTGAATTGTAATACCACCGGTATTTCATGCTTAATTACTTGTACTGTGTGATTTCTTGTAATGTGATGTTGTTTTTCCTTATTTATTATTTCATTAAATGCTATGCAACTGTACAGTGTGAATGAAACGGAGGCGACACGCCTTGACATCGTTGGACGATCGTCGGTGCGAATATGATGGTGGCCAACGTCTTGTTCCCCGATAATTGTTGGCGAGTGGAAAGGACGGTCACCCCGAGATGGTTAAAATGTGATATGTGGCGAAAGGATTGAATGTCTAACGCACGCTATAGTATATGCCTAACGTACGTTAAAATTTGAGTATTACGTACGTTGAGGTAACTAGCTTACGTACGTAACGGGTAAGTTGGTCTCCCGACCAGAATCTTGCTTTGACGCGGATGAAGCTACTTTTGGAGGGCTAGAGGACAAATGAGTCAACTCTTCATAGCGTACGCTATCCTCCAAGCTTAACGTACGCTACGGACTGGAGCCTTACGTACGTAAAGACGACTTATGTACGTAACACATGCATTTCAGTCAGTGGCCTCTTGACGCCTTTACGTACGTTAACCATTATACATAGCGTACGTAAAACTTATTACGTACGTAAATCCGGAAACGTTAACGTACGTTAACGAAATCGAGGGTTATAAAATAACACTCCCACCTTCATTTCTCCCGTCCCAAAAACTTGAGCTAAAGAACTCTTGAAGCTTTTCCACTGCCTTATACTCGATTCTTGGCCCCTCATACACTTGAATTAACATAGAGAAGGTGATTTCGCAAGCTCCGGTGAAGATTATCCAAGTCATTCAACCCATTCCTCGTTTCTCCTCGTGGCTCTTGTTGATTTATCATCTCTCCTCATTGTTCTTCATCTTCTACGGTAAGTCTATCAATCATTGGTGTAATCTCTTCAATGTTGTTGATTATTACTCGTTAGATTACGGGTACTTGGGTAGATTTGATAAAATCTCGTAGACTATCTAAACGGACGAACTTGTAGTAATCTGAGTTATCATTATTCGTATATTTCATTTTCATACAACTCGTTGTAACAATTACATGCGAGACCTTCCATCTCAATTTACATTTGGATCATATATTATCGACGAATCAATTGTAGAAGGATTTCATAGGAATTCATCACCGTTGATAAACTAGTTGTAACGTACTCTTACAATATGATGATCAACGTTAACATTTATGGGGGAATTAATTCGATAGTATTAATGTCATTGAGAATCGAATGCCGAAATCATTGTGTAAAATGATAGTCTATCGATTGAAGTACTCGTAATAGAGAATTGAATTAGGAGTATGGGATTTGATTATGCTATGGTCGTTTGTTGCCAACCGAATGATGATAGGGATAATCTTGTTGGGCAAATCAATGTATATAACGTTAACCGTATAATTGAACGGTATAATGGTACGTAATACTTATGAACTTAGAGAAACGATACTAATGTTGGTAATTAAGACTACGCTAGGAATTCAGTTAGGGAAGGGAGACTAGTTTTATTCACCATGATCCGTACGAAGTGTTAATCGGATATTACGTGACTAGGTTAAGCTCGAGTGGGTGTGGAGATCCCGGTTATCATAAAGCACTTGCCTTCGGATCACAGGCAAGTGAAATCTTGCTCGAGAAATGCTAATATTATTGTAATGTTTGTATTTATGAATGTGCCATTGTTGATGAATGTCGACGGTTTTCTTTCTCTAAAATGTGTTATAAATGGGCCGATGTGTTGGGGATAAAACCTGTATGGTACCCGTATGGAAATGTGTTAGGGGATAAGACCCGAATTGGGCACCTATGTTCCTGGGTATTCCCGTGTGGATAGTTTTGTGACCCTTGGTTGCGACCTTGGGGTTTAAGTGATAAAAAAGAGAAAGACAACGTCGGTCGCGTGGTGAAATATTTTCTGTTGGTTATATCGCATTATGTTCGGTAAAATTGTGTATATCGTTGCAAATGAATCGTTATTGGTATGCATTCTCTGACCCTGGTTACCTGGCATGAATTGTCGTGCCAGGTAAATTTGTTGATTATGTGCAGGACATTCCTGAGGGGTCTAGTCAGACTTGAACGGTGTTGGAATAAACTCTTGCCGCTGCTTAAATTAAATTTGGTCTATTAAACCTCCGTTATGTAATAATCGAACTTTGAACTATGTTTCTCCTTAAAACCTTTCGGCTCATGTTATGTAACTGTGAAATTATTGTTTTGTTGCAATTTCTTTAAAATATCTATTTTCTAAACTAGCCTTGTGGGTCCCATGTGGGATTCATGGCACTGTAATACCTCACGAGATTTTGGGGGTGTTACAGAAAATGGTATCAGAGAACCGGCTCCTGGCTTAAATAAAATTTCTCCTAATTTTCAAAGTTATTCCAGTCCAACACCCCAAGCGACCGTAACTCCTCTTGTAAATGTAAAGTAAGTGATATGTGTTTTCTGTCTCGAAACTGCATTTAACTGTAAACTGTGTGTGAAACTGGCTTTAAATTAATACTGTAATATCCGAAATTTCTACTGCTGTTGTTTAATATTATTTTATCCGAGCCATATTGTACAGCGTGGAATCTGTACAGTATGGATAAAATAAATGAAGGATTGAGAGATCTGTATTGGTATAATTGTCGTACTTAGTCGACAATTACATTTTAGGATACAGTGCGTCGTGTATACGTATCTAGTATGTCGACACATTGGACAAGGATAGCTGAAAATGGCTAAGTGTAGCATTATTAGCATACGCTAATATACATGCCTAGCGCACGCTATCGTGCAGGCATAGCGCACGCTAGTATAGACCAGATCAGAGGGAATCTATGTGTGGACCCGGTCACTTTCGGCGCATGTGCCGACGAGTCAACGGATGTTTGTCGTGAAGGATTGGCGCACGCTAATGCATATGGTTAGCGCACGCTAATCAGATCGGTCCAAAGAAATCTTTGCTTTGTCGGGTGCTTTCGGCATGTGGGGACACGGGGGTAGGTGCAGACTGTAGCAAGTCAACTATGAGTAGCGTACGCTATGGATGAAAGTTTGTGTACACTAAATAGAGGCCTTTACGTACGCTATTGCATGGGCATTGCGTACGTAAATCATTTTATGTAGTAAGGCAGTAGCCTTTGGACTTCGATAGCACACGCTAACAAAGACAGTTAGCGCACGCTAAGTGTGTAACGTACGTTAACTGAAGATGTTTGCGTACGTTAATAATGTACAGTATATATAAGTGCAGTTAGCCATTTTTCGTCATTTCCATCCATTTCTTCAAGTGATCCGATAGAGAGAGCCTTGAGAAGTATTTGAGGTTCCAAACACTGGATTAAGGTGGATTTAATCATCCATAACAACATTTGAAGCTTGGAATCGATTGGAAACAGATTTGAACTTGGGATTCAATCCATTCCTTCAAAAAGGTAATTACTCTTTATCTTTGGATTTCGTTTTCGATTGAATGTTGATGTTCTTAAGTTTATGATTATCATATATGTAAGTTGATAAGTATGATTATGAGATTGGTTACCGAGTATGTTGATGTTATGGTTGATATACGGGTATTGATATGATTCGAATGGTTTCGAATTGTGTTGTTTATCTTCAAAAAGATATGTTAGTTAAATGTCTTCCTTCAATTCGGATCCTTGATGTTGTTGTTGTTGGTTTCTTCATATGATGGGTAACATGGCAATGATTATGAGTTCTTGTTGTTTATGATGTTGATATTTGAGGAAGAAGATGATATGCGATTATGAATTAAGAGTTGGATGATTACCTATATGTTAAAGGATATCGGATTTCGTTGTTTTGATAGCTATGAACATGGTTTAGAATCACTTAGTGTTCTTGATAATCGCCATTTGTTGATCGGTATCCGAAATGCATGCAACTGCATGTCATTAGCGCACGCTAGTGTTACTGGCTAGTGCACGCTAACAGGAGCGACTTAGCGCACGCTACGTTAAGTGATTAACGTGCGCTAAGTCAACAAGCAGAATAGTATATCCTGTTTCGGTTATGAATTCGTGATCGTATAAGTTGGATTGATCAAGCTTGTGGTGAATCGAGATATTGTTGAGCCGTTGGGTTTGTGAATTCGTTTTATTGATTGTTGATTGTTATCGAACTCGTTGTTTAATGATTATTGTAATAGGTTGAAATTATTGATCGGCGATTAGAACTATGTGTTGCGGTCGTGTTCGAGAATGTTCATGAATTGCATTGACCAGGGCCGAGAGACTTGTAGATGACGGCGAGGAATTGGTAACGGATTCATCGATATCGAGGCAGGTTATTACTTGCTCAGTTATAATATTTAATCAATGGTTTCAGTTTCATTTCGTTTATAATGCATATAGCAATGATTATTACTGCAAATTCTGGAGATTTGGATTATATGTTGTCTTTCCGCTTTTGGGAGTTAAATAATAATGTATATGCTTTATCTCGGTTATTGGCATATTCGGGTATCAAGGTTACATTGCTATAAAGATGAGGATATGAGTATCTATAGTCCGTGTTACGTTTGGATCGCCGAGCATTGAGGATAATCGCCGGTGATGATTTGACATCGAGATTTCTCCTGAAAGACTCGGGACAAGTATCTTAGTTTGATTCGGTTTAGTGTTAATGATGTTGATCATGCAGATTGTCAGTCACGTTGCTGAACATGAAGTCGTCCTAGTTGTTTCATCATAGTGTCGTTCATGTGTTGATTCATATGTTGTTCATGTTGATGAACATATTGAGTTGCATATGTGTATGCATAATTGTATTGTTTATGTTGTAAATGATCCGATGGGATCATGAGGATCTATGCTGAGGGTGCGAAATCGGATGTCCACCATGCGTTGGTTCGACGGGATCATCATGGGGATCTATGCTGAGGGCGCTGGATCGGTGGACAGGTTTTCCACCATGCGTTGGTCCGACGGGATCATCATGGGGATCTATGCTGAGGGCGCTGGATCGTTGGATTACCCAGTATTGTGTTGATGGAATCATGTGGATTCGCATCATTGGTTTTATATGTGTTTTTGTGCATATGTATATTATTGGTTATCCATCACAAGTTGATCTAGTAGGATCATCATGGGATCTATGCTGAGGGCACTGGAATTGGGATTTCCATTGAGTATACACTGTTGTTATTGTTTTGAGCATATTGACATGGTCATATGAGTATGCATTTGTAGGTCTTGTGTTAGGCTCGTGCCCGTATTGCATTGATCTGATCTCGGATTAGACTGACATGATTGTCGTGGTATTGTGCATCTCGAGGTATGTTCCGTATTTCCATTGGTTATTGTCTTTTGATGGACAATCGATTATTGTGATGAGATGTGATGATGTCCCCCGATGGATTGGGATTGGACCGAGTTAGCAGAATTCGTAACAGTGAGTTATGATGATGTTTTAAGAACCTTGGGTCCGTTTGAGATACAGTACTAATGATTAGATACGAGCTTACCGTGTTGTTGAGGATACGAGATGTGAACTTTGGTAATTATTATCACGAGTTGGTAAAGTTATGGCGGTAAGATTACATTGGTCGTATTCTTACTTAGTATTTTCATTGGTATGTAATTATTGATGTGATGGTTATCATTATTGGACATTATAGCTGACCCCATCGTGGGATTTCTTTTTAGGTTCTTGGATTATCAAGCTTGTAGCGGTCGTGGAGAGATGAGTTTCCTGGAGGATACTCGCTAGGGCATGTATTTGTGTATTGAGTTCCCTGATCAGTTCTTGTATTCCGCTGCTAGAGTATTTTAATTGTTCGTCTTTTTCCGCTGCGTGAGTATTTTTAAATGGCCTTTTGGAATTTGGTAACTTGGGTACTTTGGCAATCATTTTCTAAACTATTATGTCGGTACGTGTAAGCGATAGCTTAACGTATGTTTTTAAACTGTTGAGTTCTGGCATTTCAGGCCTTGTCTATTCAAACGAGTTTTTACGACGGTTTTGTTAAACGGGTTTTGTAAAGTTTTCGAATGTTTTTAAGAGATAGTACCGTTGTTAGCCTCTTGTGCATTTGAGAAAATTTTCTTTAGCCTTGTGGGTTCCATCTCGGGGTCCACGGCGCTGTAATATTCCTAGATGGGGGTGTTACAAATACTATCAGTAATGGCACGCCGAGGAGCTAGGAGAGTGGCGAATGATGCTCAGGGTTCCGCCACAAACCACGATGGGGACAGGAATACTGCCGAGACCCATCCTGCTGGGGACTAGCCGCCACTAATTAATCAAAACGATCAAGAGGCGGAATGCCAGAATAACAACTCGGGAGGCATGGACCCGACTTTCATTCAGGTCCTTGCCCAAGCTATCGCCATGGGAATTTCTCAGGTCAACCAGGTGGAACGGATACGGGTCATCAATGTGGAAGAAAATGCAGGAAGGGACCGATGGTTGGGAGAGATGTTGAAGGCTAGGCCTCCGTTGTTTGACGGGGTAGGGGAGAAACACGTGGACGACTGGATTTCTGAAATGGAGACTACTTTCGAGGTGATCGGATGCCCAGAGAACCGAAAGGTGCCGCTCGGGGTTAATCAACTCCGTGACACTGATGCCCACTGGTGTAGGACTTACAGGCCAGAGGACCAAGTGGTCGGATGGACCGAATTTGCCCGACTACTGCGGAGTACTGCCCAAATCAGCCCAAACCGCTCGCGCGCTAGACTTTTTCAGCTGGACCACAAAATATGCCAGTACCTGAAATCATTCGGGCCTACCGAACCGAGCTAAGTTACATCTCGCAGATGGTTCCATCAGAAGATCAACGAATATGCCACCTTGCACAGAGGTTGCCGGATGATGTACAACGCTATGCCGCTGGATTCCACTGCACGACTCTGAGGGCGTATGAAGACGTGGTCACAGCTTATGCCAGTACTGTTGTTAATACCGACACCGGACATAACTCGAAGAAGCAAAAGACATCGGCTCAGTCAGGGAGCAACAACAAACGAACTCGGGGCCCGTGTCTTCTTTCAAGTCAGCAGTTTCGTACAACAGAAGAGTGCACCTGATCGGCCTTACCGTAGGGACTGTTTAAATTGTGGCGTGTCTGGACATACTAAGGATCGGTGCCAGAAGTCGGCTACCAAATGTTTCACTTGCGGACAGAGTGGAAACATGTCTCGTTACTGCTGGCGGGCCAATCCCACTCAGAACTCAGATTCCCAACCAAGTCAACAAGGCTCTGTGGAATCCCCCAGGACACCTGCTGTTTCCAACTACCGAGCTCCATCCCACCAAACTCAACCACCGCCATATGGTACCAGACGAGGCCGTGGGCACGGCGGTGGTACTTCATCCTTTTCGGAGTTAGTGTCGTCCCGCGTATTTGAGGTGAAAGCTACGGATGGTCAGTTCGTGTCGGCTATCTCAGGTACTCTTCTTGTTAACTCTCATCCAGTGCATGTACTATTCGATACTGGAGCCACACATTCATTTATATCTGTAGAATGTGTTGAACATTTAAATCTTGCTTGTGTACCTTGTGAGTCCTTTACTGTTAAACTACCTGAGGGTAGTAGAATAGGCGGCGATCTAAAGGTTCGAGACTGTCAGATCTGCATCGATGATCATAGTTGGACTGCTAATCTAATAGTCTTCCAGCTTCAGAATGAAGATATCATATTAGGTATGGATTGGATGCCATTGTACAGGACAGTCTTGGATACCTACCACTTGACTATTTCCATTACGGCTCATGACGGTACCACATATGTTATCAGAGGATGAGAACACTTCAGTACGAAAGGGTCTCTCAGCCTTCTCGCATCGGAAGTCTCCTGTGACTCTCGAAGGAAGTACTATTGGTGTTATGTTCTTCAGTAGGATACTCCACAACTTATGATCGCAAACATTCCGGTGGTGAATGAATTTCCAGACGTCTTTCCCGATGAACTACCAGGGCTGCCACCGCCCCGAGAAGTTGACCTCTCCATTGAACTCGAGCCGGGGATGAGACCTATTTTCAAAGCTCCTTACAGGATGTCGTCGGCCGAGATGAAGGAATTAAAGATACATCTCAAAGATCTGTTGGAGAAAGGGTTGATCCGCCCAAGCACCTCACTGTGGGGCGCGCCGATACTTTTTGTTAAGAAGAAAGACAACTCTCTATGCTTGTGCATTGACTATAGGGAACTAAATAAGGTTACTATCAAGAATCGTTATCCACTTCCAAGAATCGATGACCTCTTGGATCAATTACAAGGGGCAGTTATGTTTTCAAAGATCGATCTACGGTCCGAATATCACCAATTGAGGATTCGGGAGGAAGATATACCCAAGACTGTATTTCGATCGAGGTATGGACATTACGAGTATATCGTGGTATCATTCGGGTTGACTAATGCCCCAGCCATTTTATGGAACTGATGAATAGAATTTTGATTGACTTCTTCGATAAGTGCATGGTGGTTTTTATTGACGACATCCTGATCTATTCCGAAGCCGACAGGAACACGAGGAACATTTGAGGCAAGTGTTGAGCGTGTTAAGGAAACACCAACTTTATGCAAAACTCTCCAAGTGCGAATTTTGGATGCCAGAGGTAATTTTTCTCGGATATGTTGTCTCGGCAAAAGGCGTCAAGGTCGATCGACAAAAGATAGAGACAATAATGAGTTGGGAACCACCGAAGAACGTCAAGGAGGTAAGGAGTTTCCTAGGATTGGCAGGTTACTATCGAAGATTCATCGAGGCTTTTTCTTGTACTGCTCGACCATTAATGAACCTACTGAGAAAGAGCACCAAATTTGTATGGACGGCAGACTGCCAGAAGAGCTTCGATGAGCTCAAGAGTAGGCTAACTACTGCTCCAGTGCTAGTGTTACCGCAGGGAACGGAAGGATTCATTATATACACGAATGCATCTAAGCATGGACTGGGGTGTGTCTTCATGCAGAATGACAGAGTCATAGCGTACGCATCTCTACAACTAAGGCCGTACAAAGTAAATTACCCAACGCACGACTTGGAGCTAGCCGCAGTGGTGCATGCCCTCAAGATTTGGAGGCACTATCTTTAAGGAGTTACTTGCAAGATTTTCACGGATCATAAGAGCTTGAAGTATATCTTCACTCAGAGAGAATTAAACATAAGACAGAGGCGCTGGTTGGAGCTAATCAAGGACTACGATGTGGAAATCTCCTATCATCCCGGGAAAGCCAATGTGGTAGCTGATGCTCTTAGTCGGAAAACTACACAAGAAGTGATGGTATCCAGCATAACAGTTCAGCCCGAACTGTAGCAAGACATCAGGAGAAGCAGTACCGAAGTATGGATACAACGTAGGCAAGGACAATTATGCTCAATCAATATACATTTGTCCTTACTAGACGAGATACGTATAGCATAGATGGAGGATCCCGAATTACGTGCGATTAGTGCAAAATCGAGGGAGGAGATGTTTCCAACTATAAGATCCAGGGTGATTTTGTGAGGTTCAAGAACATGATCTATATCCCGCCGAATGACGGGCTGAAGCAGACTATACTGAAGGAGGCGCACTCCACTCCCTATTCTATTCACCCAGGAGCAAGCAAGATGTACAAATATTTGCGACAGAGTTTTTGGTGGAAAATATGAAATGAGAAGTTGCTAGATTCGTCGCCCGATGTATGACGTACCAACAAGTGAAGATTGAACACCGCAGACCAGCCAAAATCATGCAACCCCTACCCATCCCGGAGTGGAAATGGGAGAGCATATCGATGGATTTTGTCACTAAGCTACCAACGGCGGTGGGAGGAAATGATACAATTTGGGTCATTATTGATCGACTGACAAAATCGGCACATTTCATTCCTATTCAAGAGACAACCGGGACAGAGCAATTGGCCGCCATTTTCATCAGGGAGATCGTGAGGCTGCACGGTGTTCCCTCGTCTATCATTTTGGATAGGGGCACCAGATACGTGTCTCGTTTTTGGAATGCTGTCCATAAAGCTATGAAGACCCAAATACATTTTAGCGCGGCTTATCACCCTCAGACAGATGGACAGACCGAAGTATGATTCAAACCTTGAAAGATATGTTGAGGGCATGTGTTCTCGATTGGGGTAAGGATTGGGCTAGACATCTGGGATTAGTGGAGTTCTCGTACAACAACAGCTGGCATGCAAGCATAGGCATGGCACCGTTTGAGGCCCTGTATGGGCGAAGATGCAAGTCGCCATTATGCTGGGATGATGCTTCTGACACCGCGGTTACCGAGTTAGATCTGATCCAGGAGTCCATTAAGAAGATCTCTATCGTTCGAAAGCACATGCTAGCCACATAGAGCCGGCATAAATCTTATGCCGAAAATCGACAGCAACCGTTAGAATTTGTGGTCGAGGATCATGTTTGGGTCAAAGTATCACCTATGCGGGGAATCCGGCATTTCGGCCAAAAAGGCAAGTTAAGCCCGAGGTTTATAGGCCCGTTTGAAATATTGGACCGGGTAGGGAAGCTCACGTATCGATTAGGTCTACCGCCGCATCGGGATTGAGTGCATAACGTCTTTCACATCTCCCAATTAAGGAAGTATGTCTATGGTCCGAGTCACAAACTCAATTTCGAAGAAGTGGAAATTTCCGATGATGCTACCTTTAGAGAGGTACCGATCGCCATCTTGGATCGGCGTATGAAGATATTGTGAAATAAAGCCATACCCCTCGTGAAGGTTCAGTGTCCGCACCACGGCATGGAAGAAGTGACTTGGGAAACTGAGTCGAGCATGAAGGAGAGTCATCCCGAGTTATTTTCTTAATTTCGGGATGAAACTATTTTTAAGGGGGGCGATATGTAATACCACCGGTATTTAATGCTTAATTACTTGTATTGTGTGATTTCTTCTAATGTGATGTTGTTTTTCCTTATTTATTATTTCATTAAATGCTATGCCACTGCATAATGTGAATGAAAAGGAGGTGACACACCTTGACGCTGTTGGATGATCGTCGGTGCGAATATGGCGGTGGCCAACGTCTTGTTCCCCGATAATTGTTGGCGAGTGGAAAGGACAGTCACCCCGAGATGGTTAAAATGTGATATGTGGATAAAGGATTAAATGTCTAACGCACGCTATAGTATATGCCTAACGTACGCTAAAATTTGAGTATTACGTACGTTGAAGTAACTAGCTTACGTACTTAACGGGTGAGTTCGTCTCCTGACCAGAATCTTCCTTTGACGCGGATGAAGCTACTTTCGGAGGGCTAGAGGACAAACGAGTCAACTATTCATACCATACGCTATCCTCTAAGCTTAACGTACATTACAGACAGGAGCCTTACGTACGTAAAGACGACTTACGTATGTAACACATGGGCACATTTCAGTCAGTGGCCTCTGGACGGCCATTACGTACGTTAACCATTATACATAGCGTACGTAAAACTTATTACGTACGTAAATCCTATAACGTTAATGTACGTTAACAAAATCGAGTGTTATAAAATAATACTCCCACCTTCATTTCTCCCGTCCCAAAACTTGAGGTGAAGAACTCTTGAAGCTTTTCCACAGCCTTATACTCGATTCTTGGCCCCTCATACACTTGAATTAACATAGAGAAGGTGATTTCGCAAGCTCCGGTGAAGATTATCCAAGTCATTCAACCCAATACTCGTTTCTCCTCGTGGATCTTGTTGATTGATCATCTCTCCTCATTGTTCTTCATATTCTAAGGTAAGTCTATCGATCCTTGGAGTAATCTCTTCAATGTTGTTGATTATTACTCGTTAGATACGGGTACTTGGGTAGATTTTGCTAAAATCTTGTAGACGATCTAAATGGATGAACGTGTAGTAATCTGAGTTATCATTGTTTGTATATTTCATTTTCATACAACTCGTTGTAACAATCACATGCGAGGACTTTCATCTCAATTTACATTTGGATCATATATTATCGACGAATCAATTGTAGAAGGATTTCGTAGGAATTCATCACCATTGATAAACTAGTCGTAACTTACTCTTGCAATATGATGATCAACGTTAACATTTATAGGGGAATTAATTCGATAGTATTAATGTCATTGAGAATCGAATGCCGAAATCATTGTGTAAAATGATAGTCTACCGACTGAAGTACTCGTAACAGAGAATTGAATTAGGAGTATGGGATTTGATTATGCTATGGTCGTTTGTTGCCAATCGAATGATGATAGGGATAATCTTGTTGGGCAAATCAATGTATCTAACGTTAACCGTATAATTGAACGGTATAATGGTATGTAATGCTTATGAACTTAGAAAAACGATACTAATGTTGGTAATTAAGACTACGCTAGGAATCCGGTTAGGGAAGGGAGACTAGTTTTATTCATAATGATCCGTATGAGGTGTTAATCAGATATTATGTGACTAGGTTAAGCTCGAGTGGGCGTGGAGATCCCGGTTATCTTAAAGCACTCACCTTCGGATCACAGGCAAGTGAAATCTTGCTCGAGAAATGCTAATATTATTGTAATGTTCGCATTTATGAATGTGCCATTGTTGATGATTGCCGACGGTTGTCTTTCTCTAAAATATGTTATAAATGGGCCGATGTGTTGGGGATAAAACCTGTATGGTACCCGTATGGAAATGTATTAGGGGAAAAGACCCGAATTGGGCACCTATGTTCCGGAGTATTCCCGTGTGGATACTTTCGTGACCCTTGGTTGCGACCTTGGCGTTTATGTGATAAAAAGAGAAAGACAACGTCGGTCGCGTGGTGAAATATTTTTTGTTGGTTATATGGCATTGTGTTCGGTAAAATTGTATATATCATTGCTAATGAATCGTTATTGGTATGCATTCTCTGACCCTGGTTACCTGGCATGAATTGTCGTGCTAGGTAAACTTGTTGATTATGTGCAGGACATTCCTGAGGGTTCTGGTCCGACTTGAACGGTGTTGGAATAAACTCTTGACGCTGCTTAAATTAAATTTGGTCTTTTAAACCTTCGATATGTAATAATCGAACTTTGAACTATGTTTCTCCTTAAAACCTTTCGGCTCATGTTATGTAATCGTGAACTTATTGTTTTGTTGTAATTTCTTTAAAATATCTAATTTCTAAACTAGCCTTGTGGGTCCCACGTGGGATTCACGGCACTGTAATACCTCGGGAGATTTTGGGGGTGTTACAGAAAATGGTATCAGAGAACCGGCTCCTGGATTAAATAAAATTTCTCCTAATTTTCAAACTTATTCTAGTCCAACACCCCAAGCGACCGTAACTCCCCGTGGAAATGCAAAGTAAGTGATATGTGTGTTTTCTGTCTGGAAACTGCATTTAACTATAAACTGTGTGTGAAACTGGCTTTAGATTAATACTATCAGTAATGGCACGCCGAGGATCTAGGAGAGTGGCGAATGATATGAGATAGGAGTTATCTTTGATCTATGATATGGAATGTCGGATATCGAGGGTAGTTATCGTGATGACATGAGTATCGGGATAAAGGTTTATTGGTATTGAATGGACGGTAACTTATTTGAGATTATTCGTATAACTGTGTATTCGTTCAGGATTGTTGTTCATGCAACGGATATTGTCTTCGGCTTTGAGGTAATGTAAGTATTGTTCAGTTATGAGGATAATTATTCTGGTGAATTATTGTATATGTTGTACGATGATGTTTCGTATATTGAGATTCGTATTTGGTTGTTTGTTGAGGGATGTTGATCCCAGGATGATAGTGTTGAGATTGATGATCGCGTTGATACTTCTTTGGGAATTGTGATCCCAAGATAATTGTTTTGGATATTGTCGGTCGTATCGATGTTTCATTATCCGTGTGTCATTATTCACTTCGGTGAGTCTTTTTGATCCTTATTGGATATGTGATTCGTTGAGTTTCGTTGTCATGTTGCATCGTGACATATCTAGAATCATATATGCATTCCGATTGGTTATTGTGTCGGATTCTGGGCACACTATGGTATTTCCACATTGAACCGTGCACACGAGACGTAGTTCGTGAGGCTAATTAGGTACATTGTTCCACGTATATCTTGGATTCCGTATACGGGGTGGACATGTGCACTGACACATTTTCGGATCGGGCGTACTATTATGTCCATCTTTGAGCCATATTGTTTGGTCATTCATAGTACATGTATGAGTGGATATGTACGATAGTTTGCGACTGGTTGTGCATACACCCGAGGGCGTACTATTATGTCCATCTTTGTAATCCATTATTGTTGATCATTTGGAGTTTACGTTGTTGATGGTATTCTCGGTTATTGTTGATCCTTTGTTGATCGTATTGGAGTTTACCTTGTTGATGGTATTCTCGATTATTGTTGATCCTTCATTGGTAGTATCAGAGTTATCATGTCAGTGATATTCTCGGTCAATGTATTGATTGATCATTGTTATTGATCTTATGAGCATTCGGACTGTACGTCGATGTTTCAGGACTTTTTATCATTATTTTATGGTAGTTGATCTACAGATATATCGTGTATATTTGGTTTTATCCAGAATGAGATTTGACGGTGAAATCCGACGGACAGGATTTCGCACAGATGGTTCATTCCACGCTTATGAGTTATAATGATGTTTTGAGTATTATTGGTATTTTTGGAATACAGTACAGATGATTGTCGTTGAGTTCATTTCGTCATTTGAGAATGCAAAATGTGGATCATGGTAAGGATTGATTTGTTATAGATTTCTATGGATTGGTAAGGTTATGACCGTAAGATTACGTTGGTAGTATTCTTACTTTGTTATTTCATTGGCATGTAATTATTTATGATGATGTGATCGATATCATTATTGAGTATTGTGGTTGACCCCATCGTGGGCTTTATTTTTAGGTACACGGAGATCGAGCTAGTAGCGGTCGTGAAGGGGTGAGCTTCCCGGGTGATACTGGTTGTGGCATGTTTTTGAGTATCGAGTATTCTTTCTGGTTGTTTTATTTCCGCTGCAAATGTGTATTTTGAACTGTCTTTTTTCGTTGCGTGTGTATTTTAAAATGGCGTTCCGTTATTTTTACCAATTCGTGTATAACTTTCAAAATGGCTTTTTGAGTAATTCATAAACTTGGATTATTTCGAAAACCGATTCCTAAACTGAGTTTTTGGCGTGTTGGCCTCGATCGTTTTGGCGATGTTCTTATGACGGTATTGGTATTTTGTAAATGGCTTTTGTGAGTTTTTGAAATATTACCGTCATTAGCCTTTTTGGCCTTTTTGAACGTTTTTGAAATGGTTTTTAGCCTGGTGGGTTCCGGCACGGAACCCACGGCGATGTAATATCCCGGATGGTTTTGGGGGTGTTACCGAAGATGGTAACGGAGCTTGGGTTTTGTGAAACCCGGGCGTGTGTGTTATGTGGCTCTATTGGTACGGTAGTAGCGTGGCTTTTAAAAATAATTTTTCTGACTTTTGAGTCAAACCGATTTTTGGAGCTTCCAAAATTTTTGAGATCTTTTCAAATTGCTATTTGTGATATTGGTGAGTGTTGGTTGTGTTGAGACTTCGTATGGGAGTCGTGTGCTAGTATCACGGGAGATCATCGGCTTCACGCACCTGTAAGTATATTGGTTTGGTTATTCGCTTGTGGCGACGCTTGATTGTTTTTGTTATGAGTTGGAAATTTGGTTGATCTGTTGTTGTGACAGGATTGCAAGTTTCGAGGACGAAACTTATTTTAAGGGGGGTAGTATGTAATACCCGGATTTCCAGTATAAATTTTTCGCGTTATTTTATCTGAGATATACTGCATAGCTTGATGTCTATATAGTATGAATAAAATAAATTGAGAACCGAGACAGTTATACTTGTGTAATTGACGATTTTGATTGACAGTTATATAGAGGATATGGTGTATCAGATTGAACTAATTTGGATATCGGGTGTATCGTGTGAGAATATTTTTGGATCCATTATATGTATTCAGTATGCCGTATGTTTGTATTATGTATGTCGAGACATCGGACAGGAACAGTTGGATTTAGGCCAAGTGCTGAAGGCCATTACGTACGCTAAGCTTAAGGACTTACGTACGCTAAATTCTACGCTTTACGTACGTTATGCATAAGGCATTACGTACGTAACAAGAGGAATCGGATAGGACCGATTTGTGATCGGCTAGTGGGGCCCGTGGCCGGCAGCTTTCGGCATGGATGTGGACAGGTGAGTCAACAGATGGATTTACGTACGCTATACAGGGTGTATTACGTACGCAATACGAGCATATACTGTAGCAAGTCAACATACGTATTACGTACGCAATGGATTAAGTATTACGTAAGTTAGGAGGCAGATGGCCGAGTCGTGGCCGTAAGGACCTGCAGTGCCGTACGTGTTCTGGCAGTGACTCGCTGGATGGCCGATCACGGTTGGCAGTGACTCGCTGGGATGGCCGGTTACGACCGATAGTGACTCATAAGGACTGGCTAATAACGGCCGTAAGGTTGTGGCCGGGTACGGCCGTAAGGCCTATTACGTACGTAAGGGGGGTACCGTTAACGGCCGTAAGGGTGTCGGACTAATTGGGCAGTAGGGTAGCCATGGCCGGTTACGTCTGTAAGCCATGGCCGGTTACGGGCGTAAGGGACCGGCAGGACTCGGCTATTTAAGGGCCTAGGCACGGGTCACTTGGCCATTTTCACATTTTCTCTTCGTTTCTTCGCGATCCTTCATCAGAAATTGATGGATTTGATTGGGAACATCATGGAGCATCATTTTTTGGAAGTTTGATTCATGCCTAACATCGTCTTTCGCCCGGATCGAAGGTAAGAACACTTGAACCCTTGGTTTTGGGGATTTTTGCAGTTTCGTGATGATGTGGCCGATTTCTTTCGTTTTAATTCAGATTATTAATAGAATTTCATTGTGTTCTCGGAATCATTCATTACTTTTGAAGTTTTGTGGAACAAATTCGAGAATTCCTCCGTTAATCGATTAAATTGGACTATGGTCTCAAAGTGACCGATAAATTGCTTCAATGGGTAGAACTTGGGAAGTTCTATACGTTTTCGTAGAATTGTGATTGAATCGATATCATTGTGATTTAGGAACAAACTTTTGAAGGAAGTTGGATCGGGTCTCTTTCCTTTCGTCGATTTCTTCGCACCGTGTTAATCAAGGGAAATGTTTACTTGTGTATTTCATCTTCTAAGAGGTATGTTGGGTAATCCTCTCCTTGAATTCGGATTTTGATTTTATTGTTGATGAAAGATTCGTATGAATATGATTATGGTTTTGTTATTACGATTCTTGAGGTTATATGAACTATATATTGAAGGGTACAATGGTTTATGGCTTGATTATGTTGTTTATGATTATGGAATCATAGTATTCTCGATGTTGTTGGTAGTATTGTTACGATTCTTGATGGGAGAATATGATAATATGCATCTTGAGAATGAAGATTGTTTAGATGTTAGAACACATTGGATTATGTCGTTTGAGGATTTCGAATGTGATTTCGGAATAAGTTGTGTTCTTAAGGAACTCTTAGATTATATGAATTGCTGAACATGTTTAAGAGGTGCTGGTGTTTTGGATATGAATATGGAATATTCATATCTAGAACTAAGTTATGTGTTTTGGTACAATATTCGTATAGGAATACGAATATGGTTCCGGGTTTGATAAGACTATGATTCACTTTTGAGTTTGAGAATTCATTCGTATTGAACAAGTGTTTAATTCGGATAATGGAATTATTTGACACCCTTGGAATATGATTACCTATAATGTCGAACTAATCTGATCGTCCGGATTGATGATCATAGTCGGTAATTGGTTTTTATTATGAATTTACAAGGAGGAAACTTGTATCCGTATTTAAGATTGAATTTGTAATCGGTAATGTTTAGACCCTTTCGCTATTGGTTTAAATTGATTGTTGATATGAATTTCGGATTGTGGAATCATATTATGGTTATGAGTTCATGATTGATTGATTTGGGTTGTTTTGGATTTGTATTTAATCGGGATATTGTGGAACCGTTGGGTTTATTGCTCGGTTATATTGATTATCGAGTTGCGGCTTATATTATGGTTATGAGTTCGAAATTGTTTGAATTGTATTGTTCGGTTTTGTGTAATTGAGGTATTGTTGAGCCGTTGAGTTTGATTGGTTGGCTAGGTCGGTTATTGATTGTTATCAAACTTGTTGTTAATCAATTATTGCAATAGGTTTTGATGTTTGATCGTGGATTACGACCGTTTTGTTGTGGTTGAGGCTGTGGAGTTCGTAGATTGCTTTTGGCCGGGGCTGAGGAGCTCGTAGACAAAGGCAATGGATTTTGGTAACGGCTTCGTGGTATCGGTATCGAGGCAAGTTTATACTTGTTTAGTTTATAATATTTGATGAATGGTTTCGCTTTCATTTCATTTATAATTCATATAGCAATGCTATTATTGAAGTAAACTGTCGAGATGATGATTTATTTATCATGTTGTGGTTTGGGACAAATCATAATGTATATGATTTAATTATGTTTGATTGAAGACATAGATGGGAGTTATCTTTGATCTATGATATGGAATGTCGGATATCGAGGGTAGTTATCGTGATGACATGAGTATCGGGATAAAGGTTTATTGGTATTGAATGTACGGTAACTTATTTGAGATTATTCGTATAACTGTGTATTCGTTCAGGATTGTTGTTCGTGGAACGGATATTGTCTTCGGCTTTGAGGTAATGTAAGTATTGTTCAGTTATGAGGATAATTATTCTGGTGAATTATTGTATATGTTGTACGATGATGTTTCGTATATTGAGATTCGTATTTGGTTGTTTGTTGAGGGATGTTGATCCCAGGATGATAGTGTTGAGATTGATGATCGCGTTGATCGTTCTTTGGGAATTGTGATCCCAAGATAATTGTTTTGGATATTGTCGGTCGTGTCGAAGTTTCATTATCCGTGTGTCATTATTCACTTCGGTGAGTCTTTTTGATCCTTATTGGATATGTGATTCTTTGAGTTTCGTTGTCATGTTGCATCGTGACATATCTGGAATCATATATGTGTTCTGATTGGTTATTGTGTTGAATTTTTAGCTGGGCACATTATGGTTATGTGTTGATATTTCCACATTGAACCATGCACACGAGACGTAGTTCATGAGGCTAATTAGGTATATTGTCCCATGTATATTATGGATTCCGTATACGGGGTGGACATTGTAACACCCCCGATATATTCAGGAATATTACAGCGCCGTAAATCCTTTACATAAGGATTTACAAGGCTGAAGAATTGAACAGACATTAAAAGGTACTAACTGTAATATCCGTATTTTTTCTTTCCCTTGTATTTTCGTTTTTGGTGTGTTTCTCGATTGTAGTGACCCTCGTGTACTTTTCAGCGTGTCCTTCCTGTCAAACTGTTGAATTGTATTCTCGTTATTGTTCATTGTTTCAACTTTCCTCATATGAATTCGACTTTGTTAGATCACCATTAATTTTTGGTGACTCCAAAAATTATAAATCTTTGCAATATTATAGAACATCGAGTTAGCTTTCCAATGGTTCAAGCGGTGAGTCAATCGAGTCAGGACGAGAGAGTTATGGTCGTTTTAGTGGAAGGCGTCATTTGTCGGGCACCGTCCAGAGCCTTTCGGCCGATAGGGTGGGCCGATAGACTCTCTTGCCGGCATTTACGTATGGGTATCGGCCGATCACTTCCAGGAGCCTTTCGGCCGATAGGGTGGGCCGATAGACCCTACTGCCGGCATTTCTGTATGGGTATCGGTTGGGCCTATCGGCCAGCCTATCGGCCGATAGGTTCTGCTGAGTTACATTATAAATGTGTCGTTTTGAGCGTGAACAGCTCATTTCTTCTTTTTTTCTTCCACTGCATCGCGAGAGGGGATATAGAGGGGGAGAGTTCTTCATCCGGGGGTCGATTTTTCATCATTTCTTTTCGGTTGTGAGGCTCGGATAATCAATCTAACGCGAGTTCTACGGATCTTAGTTCTTGAATCTCCAAAGGTAATGTTCTAAAACCCTACTTTTTTTGGATAATTGGGGGTTTTGGGGTTTTGTCCGATTCTTTCCGTTTCGTTGTTGGATTCATGATGAATATGATTATTCTTGTTGGTATTCTTAGTTTCCCTACGGATTCATGGTATATTTTCATGGTTTTGCGAAATCGAGAGGGTTTGGTTGTGGTCCGCCCTCGTTGTTATTTTTGTATGAATATACATGAATCGTAGGCGGGTTTCCGGGTGTATTCCATTTCCGTAATCGTTTAGAAGTGGTTGTGATTGTGCTATTCGAATCGTTAGGTTCATTCTCGTCGGTTCCTCGTGGTTGTGCTTGATCCTTCGTTTAGGAACCGTCGCTTTCCACCCGGACCGTTCGTAGTCGTGTTTCATCTCTGTTTCTTCAAGAATGTCTCAAAGGCAAGTACTTTACATTTGTTTACATGTTCTAGTATTTGAATTATGGCTATACGTGGTTGTTGTGGGAGGATATGTGTATGTTCACCTAGGGACGGTCCGACGGGGCCTCTAGGGATACGTATTGCCGTGTGTGTGCGTATCACGAACTGTGGTTGACCACCCAGGGATGTCCGACGGGGCTCTGCGGGGTACGGTGGCCGTGAGTCACGTACCAAGGTTAACTTTGAATTGTTTTGGTTGGAGGAAAATGTGTTTTGTGCTTGTGCATCGTAAATATTCCGGAATATAAAATGTCTTCTAAAATGATTTTTGGCGCATTATTCATCTGATTAGAATGTAGTTCAAATGGATTGTACTTGCACTAGCAGTTGTCGCTAACCCCTTAAATGGGGGAAATACTTTTGTATTTCAGGTATTGATCGTGGGGACAAGCGAGCACTCGAGCCGTATGAGGATGATGGGCAAGCAAGAAATTGTCCAATAAATGATTATCAGTGTCATGTCATCGGTTATTGTTATTGATGTCTGATTTTGGGATTTATGTATTATAAAAATTGGTTTAAGTACTCGAGTACTTCTTTTGTAAAATTGTTAATGTTGTGTTCCCGTTTTGGGAAATGGATTGTTGTTGGATCCTATTGGTCGGATTGTAGTCTTTTATTTTGAGTCGTCATTTTATTGATGATTGTTGTCGTTGGCAAAGGTCTTGTTGGTATGTTAGCCGGGTGGATTCCACAGTGTGGGGTCCACGGCGCTGTAATATGCCCTGAATGTCTTGGGGGTGTTACAGAATATGGTATCAGAGCTTAGGTTTATGGATACCTAGGCTGTCGGTTATTTGGGTCTAGTTAAGTGTCGTTTTTGGGACATGATCACTGCTATGCCATCATCTCAGTACGCCGGTGCTCGTAAGTTTCTCTAACTTGACTCGTTTCCCCGTTCTGTTCTATTTCTGTCTTAGTATCTTTTGCGTTTTGAGTTTGAATAGTACTTACCCGTTGCTCCTTCAGAATTCCTGCTGGTAGAGGACGCGGACGCGGTCGCGGACGCGGTAGGGGACGTGGCGCAGCCGGTGGGGCGGCCATGTCCGATCACTCGGGAACTGATTCGGCGATGCCCTCTTTGTCGAACAGTGTTCCCCCTAGCTCCGGAGGTCAGCAGGACCAGTCTGCTAGCTCCGGTAATGCTCATGAGAATGTTGGAGTGGCCAACATATTGCAGCAAGTAGCGAACCAGATGACGCTACTGACTCAGGCCGTTCTGGTCGGCCATGCTAATGCCAACCCGGTTCCGCCTACTGGGTCCGGCAATGATAAGCTACTTCAGGACGTGATTCGTATGCGTCCTCCGAAGTTTGATGGTGCTTCCGACCCTTCCGGTTGGGAGAGTTGGTTATTTGAGATGGAGAAAGTGTTTGAGGCTGCTAATTGCCCCGAGGAGAGGAAAGTACCCATTGCTCAGTACTTCCTCGCCAAGGAGGCAGCGACGTGGTGGCAAGCGGTGAAACCGCGTGACCGGGCAGCCACGTGGGCAGAGTTCCGGATCGATGGAAGACGCAGTGCAGTGGCCGGTGAAAGAGGAGGATCCGAGCCTTCTTTGAGGCTAAGCCCCAAGATGTACCTATATCTCAAGCCATCAAAGACTACAATCAACAATTACATTACGTGAGAAACCAAGTCCGCGATGAGCTCGATAAGATCCGCCACTTTGACATGCGGATGAAACCGAGAGTGCGCCACTACATGTCCAGTGCAGGGTGCACGACTTTGAAGGAATATCGAGAATAAAGCTATGGCTTATGAGATGTCGTTTTCTGCGGCGAGACGGCAGAAGGAAAGAAACAGAAAACCACCGGTCAGTTTTCGGGAGGCAAGTCAGGAGGATATCCGAGGACTCAGTCTGGTTCGCGAGTCTTCGGGAGTCAGTTGCCATCAGTTGGTCGAGGAAACGGTTCTAGATCTGCTCCTGCTGGTTCCGTTCGTGGTCCTACGTGCTTCAACTGCAGTCGTCCGGGCCACATGATGAGTGAGTGTGATAGGCCTCCGATCCAGTGTCTTGCTTGTGGTCGTATGGGTCACCGTGCTAAGTTTTGTACGGATGCAGCTCGGGCTCCAGTTACTCAGATATCTGCTCCAGCTGCAGGAGAGCCGAGTGTGAATCGAGCACAGCGGTTCCTCAGCCGCAGCAGAGTTTTGGTAGAGGTCGAGGTCGTGGTCAGCCTTCTAGAGGGGGAGCTTCTAGTGCGGGGTCTGTTCCGCCCCGTGTGTATGAGATGAGACGAGCAGGAGATCCTGACGCGACGGTGGCCACAGGTACCGTCCACATCCTTGATCATCCTGTTTCCGTATTGTTCGATTCTGGTGCTACGCATTCTTTTATATCTATGGATTGTGTGCGTTGCCTGCATGTTGATTGCCTTGTTACTTGTGAGCCTTTTGTTGTTAAACTTCCTAGTGGGGATAGCATCGTGGGGGATCGTGAGGTTAGAGATTTTCCAGTGAGTATCGCGGGGAGGGTTTGGCCTTCTAATCTGATTGCGGTAGATATTAGAGATGAGGATTTGATTCGGTGAGGATTGGGTGGACCGTCATGGGCGATCATGAATTATAGAACGAGGACTGTTTCGATGTTAGCCTCTGATGGTACTGAGCATTCTTTTGTGGGGCGTAAGCGGGGTAGCCAGAGATTACTGATCAGCGCTTTGAGGGCGGTGAGACTTCTTCGAGGAGGTTGCACGGGTTATTGGTGTTACGCTTTGAGATCGGAAGAAGAGGGAGTCGAACTCTCGTCTATTCCGGTAGTATGTGATTATCTGACGTTTTCAGGATGAGTTGCGGGTTTGCCGCCGGGCCGAGAGGTTTAGTTTACCGTCTATTTAGAGCCGGGTGCGGCACCTATCTCTAAGACGCCATACCGTATGGCGCTGCCGAGATGCTTGAGTTGAAGAAACTTGATTGGGAGTGTTGCTAGCCATGGGATATATTCGACCGAGCGCTTCGCCTTGGGGCGCACCGGTCCTCTTCGTAAAGAAGAAGGATGGGTCACTTCGTTTGTGTATCGACTACCGAGAGTTGAACAAAGAGACCATCAAAAACAAGTAACCCCTTCCGAGGATAGATGATTTGTTTGATCGATTGCGAGGGCAACCGTGTTTTGAAGATTGATTTGAGATCGGGTATTATCGGCTCAGTGAAGGATACCGATATTCCGAAGACGGCCTTTCGGACGAGATACGGTCACTACGAGTTTGTGGTTATGCCTTTTGGGCTAACCAATGCACCAGCCGTGTTCATGCAGCTTATGAACAAAGTCTTTATCGAGTACCTCGATAAGTGTGTAGTCGTTTTTATCGACGACATCCTGATTTACTCGAGGAGCGAGGAGGAGCATGCCCGTCATTTACATATTGTGTTAGACATTTTGAGAACTCGGCATCTTTTTGCTAAGTTCTCGAAATGTAATTTTGGCTACGGGAGGTGATGTTTCTCGGTCATGTGATCTCGGCCGAGGTGTTCGTGTGGACCCACATAAGGTAGAGCGGTGTTAAATTGGCGCCGCCAAGAACGTGAAAAGAGGTCCGCATTTTTAAGGATTAGCCGGGTATTACCGTAGATTCGTCGAGGGTTCTCTAAGCTCGCTCGACCGGCGACTCGATTGTTACAGAAGTCGGAGAAGTTTGTGTGGAGCGATGAGAGGCAGAATAGTTTTGAGGAGTTGAAGAAGCGGTTGACGACCGCTCCCGTGTTGGCTTTACCGAGTGGTAATGATGGTTTCTCCGTTTATAGTGATGCTTCGGGCCAAGGGCTCGGATGCGTACTTATGCAGCACGGGAGGACGATTGCCTATGCTTCCCGTCAGTTGAAACCGTATGAATTGAATTACCCTACGCACGATCTTGAGTTGGCCGCAGTTGTGTTTGCGTTGAAAATCTGGCGTCATTACTTGTATGGCTCGTCGTGTCAGATTTTCACCGACCACAAGAGCCTGAAGTACATCTTCACGCAGAAGGAGCTTAATATGAGACAGAGGAGATGGTTGGAACTGATTAAGGATTACGATCTTGAGATCCTTTATCATCCGGGCAAGGCTAATGTGGTGGCAGATGCCTTGAGCCGGAAATCAGTATCGCTTCGGACGCTTGAGTTACTTACGGCCCAGTCGGGACTTCAGCGAGAGTTTATGAGGTTGAGCATTGAGATTGTACTGCCAGAGAGTTCCGGCGATTGCGTACTCTTGAGATTTCTTCATCTCAGTGAAGACATTAAGTCGGGACAGTTAGAGGATCCGATGTTTATTCGGCTTGAGAGAGTGTAGGAAAGGGAAAGCCCGGGATTCGTTATTCATGAGGACGGTGTGTTGAGATTCCGAGTCGGTTGTGTGTTCCGAGCGACTCGGAACCGAGACAGAGCATTATGCGAGAGGCTCATGCGTCACCATACTCGATCCATCCGGGCTCGAGTAAGATGTATAAAGACACGAGGAAGAATTTACGGTGGAGCGATATGAAGAAGGAGGTAGTTCGGTTTGTAGCTAAGTGTTTGACTTGTCGGCAAGTCAAGATTGAGCATCAGTGGCCGGCCGGATTATTGAAACCGCTTCCCGTCCGGAATGGAAGTGGGAGGACATCTCTATGGATTTTGTTACGAGATTACCGAGGACGAAGACCGGTATGAATATGGTATGGGTGATTGTAGACCGATCGACTAAGTCGGCACATTTTCTGGGCATCAAGGATACTTGGGGTCGAGAAAAGCCGCTCGTATATTCATCGCCAGATTGTGAGGCTTCACGGTACTCAAAGTCTATTGTTTCGGATCGTGACGGCCGTTTTGTATCGCACGCAGCGGGCGGTGCATAAGGCGTTGGGTACCGGTTGCGTTTGAGTACCTCTTTTCATCCCGATCGGATGGGCCGGTCGAACGCACTATCCAAACGTTCGAGGACTTGTTACGTGCTTGTGCTCTCGATGGAGTAGTGTAGGAGGAACATTTACCGATTGAATTCACGTACAACAACGGTTGGCACGCGTCGGTCGGATGGCACCGTATGAGGCACTTTATGGCGCGATGTCGATCGCCGATTTGTTGGAATGAGGCGTCCGATTTAGTCGGGACCGAGCCGGATGTCGTTTTAGAGACGAGGCGGAAGATAGAGTTAATTCGAGAACGGATGTTGATCGCCCGAGTCGGCGAAGTCGTATCCGACATCCGTCGTCGACCCTTGGAATTCGAGGTGGGAGACCACGTTTTCTTGAAGGTGTCGCCGGCGAAGGAGTTTTCCGTTTCGGGAAGAAGGGAAGTTGAGTCCGAGATTTATTGGACCCTTCGAGATTCTCGAGCGAGTCGGTGGATTAGCATACCGTTTGGCGTTACCCCGGCCTTGAGTCATGTTCATAGCGTTTTCATGTTTCCCGGTGAGGAAATATGTTCCAGATCCTAGTCACGTCATCGATTATGGCGAGATTGATATTGTGAAGATATTACTTTTGAAGAGCGTCCTCGAAAATTTTGGAGCATCGTGAGAAACGATCGAGGCATAAGACCATCCCTTTGGTCAAAGTTCAGTGGTCGAGACACGGTGTCGAGGAGGCAACTTGGGAAACCGAGGATAGCATGCGTGCTAAGTACCCGGAGTTGTTTGTTTCTTAAGTTTCGGGACGAAACTTATTTTTAGAGGGATAGAATGTAATATCCGTATTTTTTCTTTCCCTTGTATTTTCGTTTTTGGTGTGTTTCTCGATTGTAGTGACCCTCGTGTACTTTTCAGCGTGTCCTTCCTGTCAAACTGTTGAATTGTATTCTCGTTATTGTTCATTGTTTCAACTTTCCTCATATGAATTCGACTTTGTTAGATCACCATTAATTTTTGGTGACTCCAAAAATTATAAATCTTTGCAATATTATAGAACATCGAGTTAGCTTTCCAATGGTTCAAGCGGTGAGTCAATCGGAGTCCGGACGAGAGAGTTATGGTCGTTTTAGTGGAAGACACTCCCCTGTCGGGCACCGTCCAGGAGCCTTTCGGCCGATAGGGTGGGCCGATAGACTCTACTGCCGGCATTTCTGTATGGGTATCGGCCGATCACTTCCAGGAGCCTTTCGGCCGATAGGGTGGGCCGATAGACCCTACTGCCGGCATTTATGTATGGGTATCGGTTGGGCCAATCGGCCACCTATCGGCCGATAGGTTCTCTGAGTTACATTATTAATGTGTCGTTTTGAGCGTGTACAGCTCATTTCTTCTTTTTTCTTCCACTGCATCGCGAGAGGGGATATAGAGGGGGAGAGTTCTTCATCCGGGGGTCGATTTTTCATCATTTCTTTTCGGTTGTGAGGCTCGGATAATCAATCTAACGCGAGTTCTACGGATCTTAGTTCTTGAATCTCCAAAGGTAATGTTCTAAAACCCTACTTTTTTTGGATAATTGGGGGTTTTGGGGTTTTGTCCGATTCTTTCCGTTTCGTTGTTGGATTCATGATGAATATGATTATTCTTGTTGGTATTCTTAGTTTCCCTACGGATTCATGGTATATTTTCATGGTTTTGCGAAATCGAGAGGGTTTGGTTGTGGTCCGCCCTCGTTGTTATTTTTGTATGAATATACATGAATCGTAGGCGGGTTTCTGTGTATTCCATTTCCGTAATCGTTTAGAAGTGGTTGTGATTGTGCTATTCGAATCGTTAGGTTCATTCTCGTCGGTTCCTCGTGGTTGTGCTTGATCCTTCGTTTAGGAACCGTCGCTTTCCACCCGGACCGTTCGTAGTCGTGTTTCATCTCTGTTTCTTCAAGAATGTCTCAAAGGCAAGTACTTTACATTTGTTTACATGTTCTAGTATTTGAATTATGGCTATACGTGGTTGTTGTGGGAGGATATGTGTATGTTCACCTAGGGACGGTCCGCGGGGCCTCTAGGGATACGTATTGCCGTGTGTGTGCGTATCACGAATCGTGGTTGACCACCCAGGGATGTCCGACGGGGCTCTGCGGGGTACGGTGGCCGTGAGTCACGTATCAAGGTTAACTTTGAATTGTTTTGGTTGGAGGAAAATGTGTATTGTTCTTGTGCATCGTAAATATTCGGAATATAAAATGTCTTCTAAAATGATTTTGGCGCATTATTCATCCGATTAGAATGTAGTTCAAATGGATTGTACTTGCACTAGCATTGTCGCTAACCCCTTAAATGGGGAAATACTTTTTGTATTTCAGGTATTGATCGTGGGGACAAGCGAGCACTCGAGCCGTATGAGGATGATGGGCAAGCATGATATTGTCCAGTAAATGATTTTCGGTGTCATGTCTGTCGGTTATTGTTATTGATGTCTGATTTTGGGATTTATGTATTATAAAAATTGGTTTAAGTACTCGAGTACTTCTTTTGTAAAATTGTTAATGTTGTGTTCCCGTTTTGGGAAATGGATTGTTGTTGGATCCTATTGGTCGGATTGTAGTCTTTTATTTTGAGTCATCATTTTATTGATGATTGTTGTCGTTGGCAAAGGTCTTGTTGGTATGTTAGCCGGGTGGATTCCACAGTGTGGGGTCCACGGCGCTGTAATATGCCCTGAATGTCTTGGGGGTGTTACACTAACGAATAGAAATAACGGAATTAAGATACAACAGTTCTTACCAAATACTGAAAGTACAATTGTTCAACAGGAACTCAATAATACATCACCAAATTCAAATCCAGCACAAATAACTTCGTACTCGAGTACTTATTGAAAATAACCAATAAACAACAGACAAATGAACCCGGCCGAAACATCACTCTGCACCCTCGTCGTCATGCAGCTCCAGTGGTTGTTTTCCCGCTCTCCTGGATCCTGAACATAAACAAAATGTTCACCCCCGAAGGGGTTAGCACAACGATGCTAGTACAAGTACCACCACATATTATTCATATCTCACGAATAACGTAAACGACAAGAAAAATACCAACGAGTCTTCTCCTACGAGAAACTCATAAATGACATACATAACTGATAATCACAACATGATATCATAACATACACATGGTAATTCCATCGATCCAGCGTTCACTGCCTAGAACCCACGATGATCCCGTCAGACCAACCCGTGGTGGAAAAACCCGTCCGATGATCCAGCGCACGCTAGCATAGATCCCCCGATGATCCCGTCGGACCAACACGAGGTGGACATACAATAACGACATACATGCACGACAATATGTATAACAACAATTCATAAAACAATTAAGGTACTTGCCTCGATTTGAAGACAATAACAACACTTCCACGAAAATGAACACTCGAAGGTCGTCCTCCTCAATCAATCACGTAACGAGACCAAACCTTAACAAAAGAAATGATATAGGATTTATCTCACGTCGTACGAATGTTTAACAATCCGATTTACGGCCAAAAGTTCATAAAATGCAATCTGCCTGAATTGCTTAGCGCACGCTAAGTACTCTGTGTAGCGTGCGTTAAGTCTTCTCGATAGCGCACGCAAACAACAAAGCCTAGCGTACGCTAACTATATATGGTCAGTACTTCACTGATCAGTCGACTGACTCGTCTGATGGTCTAGGCACGTTACTTACCAAACGTAGCGTACGCTAACTCGTGCTCGATAGCGCACGTTAATATTCATAGCATAGTGTGCGCTATCTGTGCATGGCAGTTTACTGCTGAGTAGTAAACTGTTCTCGCCATGATCGAAACAATGAAATCTTCCGTGATACTTCATGTTACTTCCATGAATACCATGTACATACGATTATGAATGATCTTACGGATAACAACAACTTCGGATTCAGGGATATGCATACCATATAAACCATATTCCATTTCGACTACAATTCTTCATATGACGATTCGAAAAGCTTAACGGTTGATATCAATACTTCTATATCAATCAATATTATTATGCTGAAGTGGTTAAACGTCCCATCTATACTAGATAAATCCTTCCATGATCAATCCTTTAGATTTATCTAACAGTAATGATGTTAAAGTCAAGTCCAAGATTATTATGAAGTCATCGACTAGATTCGGATTACCAATGATAGAAGCTTCCTTTACTTTGTTCAATGTAATAAGATTTCGAAACATGATGATCATAATCAAGGTACTTAAGGCTTAATCATCTCAATATTCCAAACATGATATTCTTTGGATAATTCATCTATGAAAATACATATCTCGTTAACATGATCATCCAAATCGTTAGAATCCAACTCTAAGTCTGAAGATAGATTGAACATACCTTAATATGATGAAAATCACTGAACCGTAAGGTAGAATCCGACTCCGGTTGGTTGTATGCCACTCCAAGGTGCTATTCCACTTCAATGATTATTCCCAAATGATAACCAATATATAAACACCAATAAAATGTGTTCTAAGTGTGTAGGAGGATATCTCAGCTCTCTGGCCTCTCAAGAATGCAGAAGGAACGAGTAAAATGCAAGCCAAAATGAGTTGTTGTCCTATTTATAATATTCTGCATTTTAACAAGTTAGCGCACGCTACTAAGCATTCCTTAGCGTGCGCTAATAATGGTTGATTTCAGAATTGTCCGCGCTCGTCCGCGGGAATCTCATCCGGACCCATGTCCCGGCTGGTGCATGTGCTAGCTGTCCCGCTCAATAATTGAGTCCTTAGCGCACGCAACTCCTACCTGCATAGCGTGCGCTAATAATAGCCCGATAGCGCGCGTTAAGATACATTCTTAGCGTGCGCTATCACGAGGTTGTTTGAGCAATTTTGCATGTTTCTATACTTATGTACAATGATATCAATGCACGAAATATCATACTCCAATAATCAAAACCACCAATCCGAATAATACAGGGTTTGAATACAGATGAAATACACCGTAATAAATCCGGATATTACATACTCTCCTACTAAAAAGGAGTTTCGTCCCGAAACTCAAGACGAAAATAACTCGGGATATCTAGACTTCATATCGCCCTGTTTCCCGGTGGCTTCTTCCATTCCGTGACGTGACCACTGAACTTTGACCAAAACGATTGGTTTGTTCCTCAGTTGCTTAACTCGACTCTCGAGTATCTTGACCGGTCTTTCTTCAAACGTCCCGTCCTGCGCGAATTCGATCTCGCCGAAAGCAATGATATGACTGGGATCTAGTATATACCTCCGTAACTGGGATACGTGGAACACGTTATGAACATGGCACAATGACGGCGGCAATGCCAGTCTGTATGCCAACTACCCAACTCTCTCGAGGATCTCAAATGGTCCGATATATCTCGGACTCAGCTTTCCTTTCCTTCCGAAACGAAAGATTCCCCGAGTAGGAGAAACCTTCAAAAGTACATGGTCTCTAGTATTGAACTCCAATGGGTGACGGCGTACGTCTGCGTAAGATTTCTGGCGACTCTGGGCAGTCAACAGCCTTTCACGAATCAAGGCTATCTTCTCTCGAGTCTGCACGATCAACTCTAGTTCTGTTCCGATCAAGTCTGACGAATCGTCCCAGCATAGGGGCGTTCTGCATCTCCTTCCGTATAATGCCTCAAACGGTGCCATCTTAATGGAAGCATGCCAACTATTGTTGTAGGTAAATTCAATCAACGGTAGATGAACTTCCCAATCGTTTGACCAATCCAAGGCACAGGCCCTTAGCATGTCTTCCACCGTTTGTATAGTTCTCTCAGATTGTCCGTCAGTCTGCGGGTGATAAGCTGTACTGAAGTTCAATTCGGTCCCCAAGGCCTTATGAACTGCTTTCCAAAAGTGAGACACAAAACGGCCGTCTCGATCAGAAACAATGGTCTTCGGCGTACCATGCAATCGAACTATCTCCGAAATAAATACTCGTGCCAACCTCTCTGGTCCCCACGTATCGTTAATGCCTAGAAAATGAACTGATTTGGTTAAACGATCAACTATCACCCAAATCATGTTCATTCTTGTCCTGGTTTTCGGCATATTAGTGATAAAGTCCATCGATATGTCCTCCCACTTCCATTCAGGAATCGGGAGTGGCTTCAACATTCCGGCAGGCCGTTGATGCTCGATCTTAACTCCGACAAGTCAAGCATTTCAAACATAGTCCGCTACATCTTTCTTCATGTTGCCCCACCGTAAATTCGCTTCAAGTCCTTATACATCTTACCGGTGCCCGGGTGGATAGAATAGTGGCGTGAGCTTCCTTCATAATTGTCTGTTTCAGAACGTCATCATCGGGAACGCAGAGTCGGTTTTGAAATCTCAAAACTCCATCATCATGAATTATGAATCCGGGGGCCTTTCCTTTGATCACTTCATCACGTAACCGAATCATCAGAGGATCATCTGCCTGTCTAGATTTGATTCCTTCGGTTAACGATGAAGTTATCTCCATCACGCACAGTTGTCCTTGGACTCTTTGTAACCATACTTCAATTCCTTCACGAATCATCTCTCGTTGAAGGCTAAGTTGGGAGGTCAGCGTCTCCAGCATCTGAATAGAAACAGGCTTGCGGCTAAGTGCATCGGCCACTACATTCGCTTTGCCTGGATGATATAAAATTTCCAAGTCATAGTCCTTAATCAGTTCTAACCATCTTCTTTGCCGCATGTTCAACTCTTTCTGACTGAATATGTACTTGAGACTCTTATGATCTGTAAAGATCTGACAGTGAGTCCCGTACAGGTAATCTCTCCAGATCTTCAAAGCAAAAACTACTACTGCAAGCTCCAAATCATGTGTCGGGTAATTCACTTCATAAGGTTTCAGCTGTCGCGACGCATAAGCGATTACCTTATCATTCTGCATCAATACGCACCCAAGTCCTTGGTTCGAAACATCACTGTAAACTATAAATCCTCCAGTTCCGTGTGGAAGTGATAGAATCGGTGCCGTCGTCAATCTCTTCTTCAATTCATCAAAGCTAATCTGACACAACTCATTCCACTCAAACTTTTGAGTTTTCTGCAGGAGTCGAGTAAGTAGGCGGGAGATTTTAGAAAACCCTTCCACGAATCGACGATAATATCCAGCAAGTCCTAAGAAGCTTCGGACTTCTTTCACGATCTTTGGAGGCTTCCAATCTATAATTGCTTCGATCTTTTGAGGATCTACTCGGACTCCTTTAGCTGACACCACATGGCCGAGGAACATTACTTCCTTTAGCCAAAATTCACACTTAGAAAGTTTGGCGTACAATTGCTCGTTTCTCAGAAGTTCCAATACAATCCGCAAATGTTGCGCATGTTCTCCCGGACTCTTAGAATACACTAGAATGTCATTAATGAACACAACCACAAATTTATCCAAAAATTCAATGAACACACGGTTCATCAATTGCATAAATACAGCAGGTGCGTTAGTGAGACCAAACGGCATCACTACAAACTCATAATGTCCGTAGCGAGTTCTGAACGCTGATTTCGGAACATCAGATTCCTTAATCCTCAGCTGATGATATACTGATCTCAGATCGATTTTAGAAAATACTGTTGCCCCTTGCAACTGGTCAAACAGATCATCAATCCGTGGCAACGGATACTTGTTCTTAATCGTCATCTTGTTCAGCTCTCGATAGTCAATACACAGTCGGAACGACCCATCCTTCTTTCGGACAAAAAGAACTGGCGCTCCCCAGGGTGAAACGCTTGGCTGAATATAGCCCTTGTCCAGTAACTCCTCCAGCTGCTTCTTCAGTTCGTACATCTCGGTAGGTGCTATACGATATGGCGCCTTGGAAATTGGTGTAGCTCCGGGTTCCAGCTCTATGGTAAATTCCACATCTCTTCGTGGAGGTAGTCCAGGTAACTCGTCAGGAAATACATCTGGAAATTCGTTCACAACAGGAATGGATGAAAGTTCCACAATTTCGTCCTCTTTCTTCATTGCATAACACCAGTACCCGATACAGCCCTGTTTCAACAATTTGACAGCTTTCATCGCCTTGATCAATTTTCCTGAGCTTCCCGGTTTCCACCCCTCAAACAATATTTCGGAACCATCGTCAGCGATCAGTGATATATTCCTCCTTCGGTAGTTTACAATTGCTCCATACCGATTAAGCCAATCGTCTCCGAGTATCAGGTCATCTCCTTGCATTTCTATCACGATCAGATTTGAGAGCCACTCTCTGCCTCCAAATGATACAGGGAAATTTCCAGTTTCTAAGTTTCCGACAATCCTCTCCCCATTCGGTAAACCAACAACATAAGGTTCACAAGTATGAAAACCGGAAACATTCAAACGATTTACACAAGACAGGGATATAAAAGAATGCGTAGCTCCTGTATCGAATAAAACGCTAACTGGATGGGAAAGGATCTCGATGCACGACTGGCGAAAGCAAAGATCACGATCGTCTGTCCTCCTCATCTCGCATGCACGTGGGGAGCAGATCCGCACTCGATGTCCCCTTTCGGTCCCATTGTCCTCTCGCCTCGCCAAGGCCAAATTCCGAGGCATCCGAACACTTTGCTGCGTCACATTGATATCGGCTTCCTTACGGCCGTGGGGTACGGGCTCTAAAAGACTTTGCAGCCTCTTCACAAAACACTGCTCGATGTCCCTCTCGTCCACAATCAAGACAAGTTACGGCAGGAAGGGGGCAATTCCATCGATAGTGCCCCGTCTGGGCGCAGTTAAAGCATTTCCTGATAACATCAGTAATAGTCGACGTCGCTCCGAAGTTCTTTCCGCTCCTAACTGGGTGCGGAGGTTTCTTGAAAGAGTGAAAGGATGACTGGGCCTTACGGGGCCCGCTATTCTTGTGCTCTGTAAAAGTACCAGAGACTTTCTGTTTCTTGGTTTCCGCAAGTTTCTCCATAGCTGCTTCCTTGATCTCATACGCCAACGCCTTATCCTAGTATTGACGGAGTGTGGTACATTCAAATCCGGACATGTACCTCTGGATTTCTGGTTTCATCCTCATATCGAAATGGATCATCATTTCTACATCTGTTCTGACCAAATGTCGAACAAATGCCAGCTGCTGGTTAAACGTCTTAATCGCCTGGGATACTGGCACATCAGAAGGCTGAGCGGAGAAAAATTCCCGAACTTTGGCTTCCCTCACAGGACGAGGGCAATACTGAGCTTACATCATCAATCTAAACTCTGTCCAATCGGCATCATGGTCTACAGGCCGGATGGCTTCCCACCATTCGGATGCTTCCCCTATCAGAAAATATTGAGCGATAGAGGCTCTCCGGTCGTCTGGGCAGTTAATTCCGGCAAAGATTTTCTCCAGTTCCTTCAACCAATGGTCCCAGGTGGGAGTCTCAGAAATACCATCGAATTTGGGTGGTTGCATCTTCGCCACCTCTTGCAGCCACCGGTCACCTCGATTTCCCATGTCTGGGATTCCTTGCTGTCTCTCTCCCTGCTGTAGTCCCACCGCCACTTGCATTCGGTCCACGACTTGGGCGAACTGAGTCATCTGGTTCACCACTTGACAAAGGATCTCTAGCACAGCAGGATCTGGTTCGTTATTAATAGATTGTTGCGGCTCGCCTGAGCTATGACTGGCCTGATTAGAAGGCGACGCTTCCCTTTCAGCATTTCTTCGTCCGCGTCCACGACCGCGACCACGTCCACGTCCGCCTCTCAACATACTGTAAGCATAAATACTCAACATATAGGAAACAACATCGTTCTAATATTCGAGTATAAAGAGACACAATATGTAAAGAACAAGATAGAGTTTAGGAACTTACAACCACCGTCCGCATGAAGACGTAGGCAGTGCAGTGATGTCATTTACAGCCGGTTACCTCAAAAGACATAATTGACCCCTACTTTAACCCAACGGCCAAGATATCCATAATCTTAGCTCTGATACCATATTCTGTAACACCCCTGATATATTCAGGAATATTACAGCGCCGTAAATCCTTTACATAAGGATTTACAAGGCTGAAGAATTGAACAGACATTAAAAGGTACTAACGAATAGAAATAACGGAATTAAGATACAACAGTTCTTACCAAATACTGAAAGTACAATTGTTCAACAGGAACTCAATAATACATCACCAAATTCAAATCCATCACAAATAACTTCGTACTCGAGTACTTATTGAAAATAACCAATAAACAATAGACAAATGAACCCGGCCGAAACATCACTCTGCACCCTCGTCGTCATGCAGCTCCAGTGGTTGTTTTCCCGCTCTCCTGGATCCTGAACATAAACAAAATGTTCACTCCCGAAGGGGTTAGCACAACGATGCTAGTACAAGTACCACCACATATTATTCATATCTCACGAATAACGTAAACGACAAGAAAAATACCAACGAGTCTTCTCCTACGAGAAACTCATAAATGACATACATATCTGATAATCACAACATGATATCATAACATATACATGGTAATTCCATCGATCCAGCGTTCACTGCCTAGAACTCATGATGATCCCGTCAGACCAACCCGTGGTGGAAAAACCCGCCCGATGATCCAGCGCACGCTAGCATAGATCCCCCGATGATCCCGTAGGACCAACACGAGGTGGACATACAATAACGACATACATACACGACAATATGTATAACAACAATTCATAAAACAATTAAGGTACTTGCCTCGATTTGAAGAATATAACATCACTTCCACGAAAATGAACACTCGAAGGTCGTCCTCCTCAATCAATCACGTAACGAGACCAAACCTTAACAAAAGAAATGATATAGGATTTATCTCACGTCGTACGAATGTTTAACAATCCGATTTATGGCCAAAAGTTCATAAAATGCAATCTGCCTGAATTGCTTAGTGCACGCTAAGTACTCTGTGTAGCGTGCGTTAAGTCTTCTCGATAGCGCGCGCAAACAACAAAGCCTAGCGTACGCTAACTGTATATGGTCAGTACTTCACTGATCAGTCGACTGACTCGTCTGATGGTCTAGCGCACGTTACGTACCAAACGTAGCGTACGCTAACTCGTGCTCGATAGCGCACGTTAATATTCATAGCATAGTGTGCGCTATCTGTGCATGGCAGTTTACTGCTCAGCAGTAAACTGTTCTCGCCATGATCGAAACAATGAAATCTTCCGTGATACTTCATGTTACTTCCATGAATACCATGTACATACGATTATGAATGATCTTACGGATAACAACAACTTCGGATTCAGGGATATGCATACCATATAAACCAAATTCCATTTCGACTACAATTCTTCATATGATGATTCGAAAAGATTAACGGTTGATATCAATACTTCTATATCAATCAATATTATTATGCTGAAGTGGTTAAACGTCCCATATATACTAGATAAATCCTTCCATGATCAATCCTTTAGATTTATCTAACAGTAATGATGTTAAAGTCAAGTCCAAGATTATTATGAAGTCATCTACTAGATTTGGATTACCAATGATAGAAGCTTCCTTTACTTTGTTCAATGTAATAAGATTTCGAAACATGATGATCATAATCAAGGTACTTAAGGCTTAATCATATCAATATTCCAAACATGATATTCTTTGGATAATTCATCTATGAAAATCCATATCTCGTTAACATGATCATCTAAATCGTTAGAATCCAACTCTAAGTCTGGAGATAGATTGAACATACCTTAATATGATGAAAATAACTGAACCGTAAGGTAGAATCCGACTCCGGTTGGTTGTATGCCACTCCAAGGTGCTATTCCACTTCAATGATTATTCCCAAATGATAACCAATGTATAAACACCAACAAAATGTGTTCTAAGTGTGTAGGAGGATATCTCAGCTCTCTGGCCTCTCAAGAATGCAGAAGGAACGAGTAAAATGCAAGCCAAAACGAGTTGTTGTCCTATTTATAATATTCTGCATTTTAACAAGTTAGCGCACGCTACTAAGCATTCCTTAGCGTGCGCTAATAATGGTTGACTTCAGAATTGTCTGGGCTCCTCCGCGGGAATCTCATCCGGACCCATGTCCCGGCTGGCGCATGTGCTAGCTGTCCCGCTCAATAATTGAGTCCTTAGCGCACGCAACTCCTACCTGCATAGCGTGCGCTAATAATAGCCCGATAGCGCGCGTTAAGATACATTCTTAGCGTGCGCTATCACGAGGTTGTTTGAGCAATTTTGCATGTTTCTATACTTATGTACAATGATATCAATTCACGAAATATCATACTCCAATAATCAAAACCACCAATCCGAATAATATAGGGTTTGAATATAGATGAAATACACCGTAATAAATCCGGATATTACAGACATGTGCACTGACACATTTCCGGATCGGGCATACTGTGATGTCCATCTTTGAGCCATATTGTTTGGTCGTTCATAGTCCATGTATGATTGGATATGTTCGACGGTTTGCGACTGGTTGTGCATACGCCCGAGGGGTATGTTCGACAGTCGGTGTTATTTCTTTGAGATCCATTATTGTTGATCATTTGGAGTTTACCTTGTTGATGGTATTCTCGGTTATTGTTGAGCCTTTGTTAATCGTGTTGGAGTTTACCTTGTTGATGGTATTCTCGATTATTGTCGATCCTTCGTTGGTATATTGGAGTTATCATGTCAGTGATATTCTCGGTCGATTTATTGATTGATCATTGTTATTGATCGTATGAGCATTCGGACTGTACGTTGATGTTTCAGGACTTGTTATCATCGTTTTGTGGTAGTTGATCTATAGATATATCGTGTATATTTGGTTTTATCCAGAATGAGATTTGACGGTGAAATCCGACGGACAGGATTTCGCACAGATGGTTCATTCCATGCTTATGAGTTATAATGATGTTTTGAGGATTATTGGTATTTTTGGAATACAGTACAGATGATTGTCGTTGAGTTCATTTCGTCATTTGAGAATGCGAAATGTGGATCATGGTAAGGATTGATTTGTTATAGATTGCTATGGATTGGTAAGGTTATGACGGTAAGATTACGTTGGTAGTATTCTTACTTTGTTATTTCATTGGTATGTAATTATTTATGATGATGTGATCGATATCATTATTGAGTATTGTGGTTGACCCCGTCGTGAGCTTTATATTTAGGTACTCGGATATCGAGCTAGTAGCGGTTGTGAACGGGTGAGCTTCCCGGGTGATACTGGTTGTGGCATGTTTTTGAGTATCGAGTATTCTTTCTGGTTGTTTTATTTCCGCTGCAAATGTGTATTTTCAAATGTCTTTTTCCGCTGTGTGTGTATTTTAAAATGGCATTCCGGTAATTTTACCAACTCATGTATAACTTTCAAAATGGCTTTTTGAGTACTTCGTAAACTTGGATTATTTCGAAAATCAATTCCCTAAACCGAGTTTTTGGCATTTTGGCCTTGATCGTTTTGGCGATATTCTTATGACGGTATTGGTATTTTGTAAATGGCTTTTGTGAGTTTTTGAAATATTACCGTCATCGGCCTTTTTGGCATTTTTGAACGTTTTTAAAATGGTTTTTAGCCTGTGGGTTCTGGCGCGGGACCCACGGCGCTGTAATATCCCGGATGGTTTTGGGGGTGTTACAGCCGCGGTCCTATAAAATTTTAAAATCGCGAAATTTAACATCGGTTGTCCCAGAACCGAAGTTAAATATCGTGATATTAAAATTAACATTGGTTGTTATAACAACCGATGTTAAAATCGAAGTTTAACATCGGTTATTAGAAGTCGATGTTAATTTTAACATCGCGATATTTAACATCGGTTCCAAAACCGATGTTAACTGTAAAAAAATGATGTTAAATATTTGTTTTGTAGTAGTGTTTGTCATTAACCGCATAGGACATTTACCTGCTCACTTACAGGAGAAATAATCTTATCTTGGTATTCAGTAGACACTGCTACTTGCCCACTAAGTTGCATTTCGAGGTTGACTCCACCAACCGTTGATTGGATCGAACTACTCTAATGGCTAACTTAATGTCACAAACACATCTCCTACTGAAACCTCAAGTCAAAGGTCCACGTATGTAACACCCCCAAAATCTCATTGGATTATTACAGTCCCTACTATGATGTCCGACACAATATTCCGACGTGGAATTTCAATGACAATGATGGGCCTGGATGGCCAAAATAAAAATTGTCACGGCCCCTTATCCCTAAGGACGGCTCAGCCAGGGCATGACCCGGGGTAGGAATTAAGAAGTAGGGAAGAAAGGGGGAAGCATAAGTTTCATAAGGAATATGGATGGATTTCCATGAATGACCTTTCAATGTATCATGAAGGGGAGTCAACCCCGTGGGAATGACTTAGAATCCAAAGTAGAATACATAGTTATATTATTAGCCTTGAAGTTTAGAGAAAGGCTTCATAGCATATTACAATCGGCATAACTTAGAAAGTAAAATCATAAAGAGTGTTTGCAGCGGAAAAACATGGTTGGTTACATATATAAAGATATGTAACCGGGGCTTCACATTGATCGTAAACAAAAGACTTCCACTCAACACCCTCTGTCACATCCCTTGCTCAACCTGCACATTTTAAAAGATAAACAGGGCTGAGTACAACGTACTCCGTGAACATATTGCGAAAAGATAAAGCATGCTTTCGTATTTGTCATAATGCATATAAGCAGTAACACACGGGGGTTTTAAGAAAAAATCCCATGTTTACTAAATCATTTCATTTCATAGCATATATCATCAGATTCACCATATCCATAATTTATGCTGGGGAAGGTGACCACCTCCCGCGAACGTTACTCCCCGAGATCGACCACTCCAAAGAGAGCTCACAATCCCGAGTACTGTGTACACTAACCCTGGCCAGCAACCTTTGTCTAGCTCAGGATCCGATCATTTTATAGGTTGGCAAGCCAACAGTGATAGGTTCATAAGAATCCACATAAAAGTTTTTATGCATCATAATCATTTGAAATCATAACTTGCTTATAAAACATTTCATCAAAATAGAGCAAAGCTCCAATCATTTTCGTATAGAAAGCCCACCTAGACAAGTAATAAACACAAGCAAAAATGATTCTCGGCTCTTTCTTACGCTTCAGTCTGTTGCTCCACCTTTCATCGGAAACAACTAAGTTTAGCGGTCCATCGAGCTTAACGAAGTCTAACGGACAACGGACTCGATCTACATGTTTGGACTTTAGAGTTTTGCATTTGACTTAAGTTTAATAATAAAATCTATGCTTCTCTTAGAGAACCTAACTGACCATATAACATATAAATATACTAACAACGGTAACCGATCCTCAATTCCGTTACACATTCCTTAGTTCGAAAACCATCATCAAACACTTAACATAATCATAACATAATGTGCATCAAGGCTGGAAAGAATTAGCATTCTGTTAACACACAGTAAGAAATAGATAGTGTATCTCATACCACTGGAAATTTACTGAAGTCTAGTTTCATGTCCATTTTACAGATCTCAATAATATTAAATGTGGAGAAAGTTATAGCCGTTTCCGTGAAGTGTGACGAAACTGCCAACTTTCGGCGAAAATGGGAAAAACATCATATAAACCTAGAGCTCGTTTCTAGCATTGAAAACCCTAAACATGTAAACTCTAATCATGCATATCATACTTATAACACATATAGGAGTCGACATACAATCTTGCTTCTTGACATTACGAACTCCATTTCATAATCTTTTCTTTTGAAAACATGACTACTTACTCATTTTTATTACCCAACTTTAAACCTTCAAACATCATTAACATCAAGTATCATCAAGCACCAATTGTTACCAACATCAAACTACACACTTAACATACACTCATGTTGATAATCAAAGTCTTGGTCCTAACATACAAATGACCTAAACATCGACTTTAAAATCCTCAATACATAACATGCTCCTTAACTACATCAAATATTACCAACACATCTTCCAACTTCATAAATCTAACTTCATGTTCTTGTTTTCAAATAAATTTTCAAAAACATTTTATAAAAAATCTAACAAAAACATATCATGTACTCCTTCCATACCTCATCACAATTATCAAGTCACTTTTGAACATACAACTACATATCAAGAACTAAACATGTTTCTTCCTTACTTTCCAAAATACCAAACATTTTATAAAAATCTCATAAATTCATCATAGCATCATATCGTCATATAACAATATATTATGTAAGAAAAGCATAAGAAAAACAACACATAATTGGGTTATAAAATCCTAAAATTTTTGGCCCAGACATGAAAATGAAAGCATGATTAAAACTTGTTCTAAACACTTTCAAGAACTTGTACAACATACAAAACATTATAACATTAAACCTAAACTCTTCATATATTCCCAAGTTTTAAAGTGTGCCAAAACCTATTTCTATTTGGATAGAAATGAAGAGGAGAATGTTATTTACTTGAATATGAACTTTGTTTCAAGTTTGGAACACAAAGTGAGCTTGTACTTGAGTTCTAATGGAAGAACAATGGTGTTTCAATGGTGAAGGGGGAGGGGGCGGCCAAAGTGAGAAGAAGAGAGGAAGAAGATGAAGTGAGGAGGAAAAATGAAAGGGAGGTGATGTCCCTTTATATACTAGGTTAACCCTAGACGTCATCATAAATCGGTCGAAGAATATTTTACGTTTCGCTCCTCCACAGATAAAATTACTCTAGTATTGTGTGTATGACATATACTTAAATTATAGTGTCGCACTTACAGATTAAAGTCGGAGAAAAGTTTTATGATTTATGGAACGTGAATTATCCGAGAAAATGACTCGACATAAAATATACCCGAAAAATCAAAAAGTAAACTTATGAAAATCATACTCGCAACGTAAAAGTGGTGTATATAGAAGGCGACGGAATCACGATTATATCTATGAAAACATAAAAAATCAAATTCAGAAAATAAACCCAACCAGATAACTGAACATCCGATTTCTGAATTTAAAATGTGTTAATAGTTCTAAACTTATTCCATTAGTCAGAATTTTATTATTTGTGAATGCAAAACCCTAATGTCGCACTTGAGGTCATAATAATTCATGCATATAAAAGACCGGGGTGCTACAAAAATACAACAACATCCACGAGCCTTGCTCGGATAATACATACTGACAACGACTGACAACTGGAGAACACTCCAAACGGACTAACCAACATGAACACCGACAACACGGGACTAGTATCGCTCAAATGCCTCGTCGCCATCATCATGCCCCTGTGTCTAAACTCTCTCCTCACAAACACCTGAAACACGAGAACATGTTTCGCCCCCACGGGGTCAGTCATCCAGATAATGAATACTAAATACATATACAACATGATATGCATCCAAAGGCAAAATAAACTGTGCAACGGTGATAATACGAGATGCTCACAAATCAAGGTAAGAACCGAGCATTCGTGAAATACTATGCCCACGGCATACGATCAATACCTGCTCAACAGGTTAGAACACAAGTGCCCAACGGCGAATCATCAATATAGAATGCAACAACGAATTACCCGAAGGTAAACCAAACCAAAGCTGAAATAGATACGAATCACAATACCCGAAGGCTCCAACGGAAATACCAAAACATCACAATGGCCTGAAAGCCCTCAGCCGAAGCTGCACCTGTCACAATGGCCTGAAAGCCACTCAACCGAAGCTGCAAATCATCACAATGGCCCGAAGCCAAACAGCCCGAAGCTATATCACATGAGGGCCGAATCCACGGCACGAAGCCGTATCACAATGAGGGCCGAAGCCACGGCACGAAGCCGTATCACAATGACGGCCGAAGCCACAGCACGAAGCCGTATCACAATGAGGGCCGAATCCACGGCATGAATCCATATCACAATGAGGGCCGAAACCACGGCACGAAGTCGTATCACAATGAGGGCCGAAGCCACGGCACGAAGCCGTATCACAATGAGGGCCGAAGCCACGGCACGAAGCCGTATCACAATGAGGTCGTCCAGTGACCGTGAAGGTGTGGGGAAACCAACCACGATGGTTCGAACCCCAAGCTTACCCAAAATGATATCATCCATTGACCGTGACCTACTGAACTATAGGTGTTGGGAAACCAACCGCGAAGATTCAGGCCACAAGCTTACCTAAAATGAGATCACCCAGTGACCGTGACCTACTGAACTGTAGGGGTTGGGAAACCAACCGCGAAGGTTCAAACCCAAACTTACCCATCGAGCACTAGCCGAGACTAGTCTCCAAAACACGATTAATCACAAACGGCAATGATCACAATATTACCGAATTCACCAGAATGATAGTGTGCTGCCTTGGGTCGGCCAACACGACAATAATAACTCACGGATGGGCACCGTCCTCGGTGGTCCCAATTTAATATCTCGATCACCTCTAGAACGGCTAATCGATAATAATTATATCACGGATGGGAAATGTCATCGACAGTCACAATTCAATACTTCGATTGTCTTTGAACGACCAATCGATAACAACGAATCAACGGATGCCTCAGTACCTTTAATTGGCTACCGATGACGGAAATGATAATCAAATACGTCAATGCCTTCAATCGGCCGATACAACACCAATAGAAAAACACTGATATCAATAACAATGATCACAACCATATCTCAATGGAACATCAGTCAACAATAACAATCGATACATCGATACTGCGAACCGGCTATCGACAAAAACATTAACAACAAGTATCTCAATGCCTTGAACCGGCCGTTAACGAACAACAATAACAACAAGACAATCAATCAACAACGTTACCAAAGGGTTTTGTATCAGACAGTTCCCTGACATCAACAGATCATGAAGAGACTACGTCTCGAAATGATACAACACATTCATACACATATAGGATAACATTTATCTCATTGACTAGTATAAGTATAAAACTTGCCTCAAACCAAAGGCGACGAAATCCTCCAACGAACGACGAACGGCGTCCTCCAACAATCACAAGCACTCGAATAACCTTGAATAAAATACAATTCATTCAATAACATGATAGAATCAAAAACAGCACGAATGACAACCTCGATTCAAGCACAAATCGATCAAGCCACACAAACGAATATCATAGTCTTCAACTATGAATTCTAACATCCTCCAAACATCTCATGATCAAAAAACATGATTAATATGTTGTTAACACTTGTGAAAAACAATTCAACAAGGGTTATCAAGAACAACATTATACTAACCGCCCTATAATGATAATATTACCAATATCACCACTATCACCTCAAAAATATCATCAACCCTACTAACATGATGTCTAAACAATAATCAACCACCAATTCATCATGAATTCGGATTAATTAACAAGATTAAATAAACAATTTCAAGATTATGACAATCATCACATAATTCATCACAAATATCTAAAATGGTTATAATCCCTCAAGAACACAACCAACAACAATAATCATCTCAGAGCTATGTTAATCATCTACCCGTCTTAACATAACTCTTCCTAGACATGACTATAACCCCCAAGTATTCTAAAATATCAAGAACAACTCCTCCTCAAGACATAATTATCATGTTCTTAATCATAAGTTTTAAAAACTCATCAAGAATCATGCTATCCTCCAACCATGAATCAACATACGAAGTAATCAACAACAACGACTTCATAATCTCGAGATAAACACAAGATTAAACACATACCTCTTGAAGAAGTGAAGAACAACCTCAAACCATCAAGAAACACTCCAAACTCCAAGTGCCTAAGATACAATCCAAGTTATGAAGTGCCAAAACAAGTTGGAAGAGGCTGGAATACACTAAGAAATGCAGAGAGATGATTTCTAGAGGAAGAAATCAAAATTGGATCATGAGAAAATGAAAGACGGAACATGTCTTTATAATTTGCACATCGCATTACGGCCGCTATACAACCCACTTAACGTACGTTATATGTCTAACGTACGTTATCACCTCTACGTAGCGTACGTTAAGATCTGCCAGAACTCACTGCCTCAAAATGAACCATGCATTACGTACGTTATTAGCATAAGCATTACGTATGTAATGCTCGTTAACTTGGCTGCCTCGAAAGGCCAACATGATCCAATCACATTCGGCTCCACACGCCGAAAGTCAGATGCGATCAGATACCCTATGTTATGTACGTAACCAACACGGTTTAACGTACATAACCTGCCACCCTTAACGTACGTATGTTATGCATGTAGCGTACGTTAGGTCCAATATACTTAGACAAAAAAAAATCAAACTCCAAGCTCACCAAGCAACATCCAATCGGCAACACAATACCGACGACAATTATAAATATTTCGATTAAAAAATATCTCAATACAACATACATTTTATCATTCAAATACAACACCACTTGTACAATTCCAAATGAAACGTACAACACAACAGTAAAACGAAAAATTTACCCCCGGATATTACATACTCCCCCTTAAAAGAGTTTCGTCCCCGAAACTATGGGTAAACAACTCGGGATATGAACTATCCAACGGGGTCGAAAAACAACATCTCCAGGAATACTCCTCAATGCGAACCACTTTGCCTGAGCAACTGGGCCAACCCCCGGGTTCCTGCATCTTCTCTGCCTAAAGAAGGCGAGCACCAACAGATAAGACACTCAGACAAAAACGAGATCAGTCGAACCATGACTCCTCCGCTAGTGGCCGTCCAGAAAGCTGTACCACCCGTATGACTTGTAACACGGGCGTACACACCCCACAGGAGCCGCCCATTGCACATGTCTACAATCATCGATGTACACTTCCCCGTTCTCGTCGGCATCGGACGCCCATGCAAGCACTAACTCGCGCCATAAAATGAAAACAACAACGCATATATAGTCTTCATATCAACAGTACGCCCAAGTCCTCAAGACTTGAAGTCTCGAATCACAATGAACAATTCCCCATATTATCATAAAATATCGGGTACAACACCAAAAGGAAAGAAAATCACATCAAACAGCCTCAAATCTCAAGGTTTTCAAATACTATCATTACAAGATAGATCGACAACAAATGGTTCACAACCACAATACCACAATATAGATTGAGTTAAACATTAATCTAAAAATCAAATAAAGGAATACAATTCAAGGCTACATCTCAAATGTACTCGACATCAATATCCTTCAGATCATCGATCTCCTCAATCTCATCGACTCGAGGAAGACCCAAATCTGAACTCGCTGCTCCTCCTCAGTTGTCCTTACCTTTGGCTCCCGAAGCCTGATAGGATCGCTTAGATGAAGTATGGACTAGAGTATCAAAATCTCTCGAGGACTGTGAGCTCTCTCGAGATATACTGGCACTAGAACTCCTGCAATATTTCTGAAGGTGTCCCTACCTCCCATACAGGAAACAAACAAAAGCTGGCACTGTACACCTAGTGCTGATGTGCCCTGCTGAATCACAATTAAAGCAAACAACAGTCGAACTCATCGTCTGAGAAGAATATGCTTTCCCATCGCGGAGACAACTAGAAAATTACCTCCTGGACATCGAAGCCCGATGTCCCTCTGAACGAACCGACATCCTAGTCCTCTCACCAGAAGAAACTGAAGGGTTCTTCCAAGCAAGCTCCTTGATCAAAAGCTTTGCTCCAAGAGCCTTCTTAATGAATTCACCAAGTGAGTTACAATTATGATTGAACAACTGCATCCTCAACTGCGGGTTTAGCCTCTTACTAAAATACTTGATCTTATCTGCCTCAGTACGGATAACAGAAGAAGCAAACTGAAGAAGTCCTTAAAACTTCTCAGCAATGACAATAACACCCTCGTCCTCGATGGATGTGGGGTACAAAACCTCTGAAAACTTGGCTTCACGAAGTGAAGCCGGATAATACCTCTCTAACATGAGAGTCTTGAACTCGCTCCAAACATAATCATGATCTGTGGGTTTCACAGAAAGCCACCAAGAATAAGCGCCCTTACTCAAGTAGTAAGCCGCTATTGCCACCTTACTCTCTTCCGGACACTGAACCATGTCAAGAGTTTATCAAAATGTTCAAGCCAATGAACAATGTCAGCTGGTTCCGACGAACCCCCAAAAGTAGGCGGCCCCTGACGAGAGATATCGCCAACAATCTGACTCACTACCCCACTCTGCCCATGAAACGGCACCTGGAATCCCTGCTGCGGTGTACCATGAACCATCGAGGTCTGCATGGTCTCCACTATCTGCGTCATCTGAGTCATCTGGGCCATCATTCCATTCATAAACAAGAACGGGTCGATGTGTCCACTCTCAGTCTGATCGACTTCTCGAGTATGACATCCCGAAAGAGAATCGGTCGTGTAGGTAACACCACCGGTCGAACTCTGATCCATCTCGGCATCCGCACACGTATAACCATGAGGTTCTGGGTTCTGGCTCGCTCTGCACCGTTTACCCCCTCTGTCACGTCCCCTTTCCATACTGAAAGAATAACGTTCAATCATGATCATAGCTCAAATACGCCTCAACGGCCAATCCGGAATGCTAAGTCAATATCCAAACACGAGTATACATACTCAACAGATAAAAATAACATCAATCATGCTAATCATAGCCAATACAGAGCCCACACGCTCCAAAACAAATACTCATGTATCAATCGTACCACACATATCACATACAAGTTTCAACGAAACATGTATAATCAATGACATAATGAATGTATGAACATAAAAGAGAATCGAGTCCTTACACAGGTCATACGAAGCTTCTAGGTCTTGCGATACTAGCTCTCACTGACGACGACTCGATGAAAGAATGACTCATACAGTCGTCCAACTATCACGACTCACAAAACCCAACTATCCAGATTGTCATAACCTGACAGCCCCACTACTTCCGCGTCGGTAGATCCACATAACTCACATATCAGGGTATCTCACAATCCATTCTCTCTGATACCATCTTCTTTAACACCCCCAAAATCCCATTGGTTTATTACAGTGCCGTGGACCCCATGCCATGAGATCCACCAGGCGAACACGACTAACATACATCAATCTGACCAAAAAGGAAAATCACAATCCCTACTATGATGTCTGACATAATATTTCGACGTGAAATTTCAATGACAATGATGGGCCTACATGGCCAAACTAAAAATACAACAACATCCACGAGCCTTGCTCGGATAATACAAACTGACACCGACTGACAACTGGAGAACACTCCAAATGGACTAACCAACATGAACACCCACAACACGGGACTAGTATCGCTCGAATGCCTCACCGCCATCGTCATGCCCCTGTGTCTAAACTCTCTCCTCACAAACACCTGAAACATGAGAACATGTTTTGGCCCCACGGGGTCAGTCATCCAGATAATAAATACTAAATACATGTACAACATGATATGCATCCAAAGGCAAAATAAACTGTGCAATAGTGATAATACGAGATGCTCACAAACCAAGGTAAGAACCGAGCATTCGTGAAATACTATGCCCACGACATACGATCAATACCTGCTAAACAGGTTAGAACAAAAGTGCCCAACGGCGAATCAT
>CM065802.1:166326238-166342095 GCA_033398695.1 Orobanche coerulescens
CCGAGGCAAGAGTTTAGGTAAAGCTTTCTAAAATCGAAAAATCCCAAGTCAAGGGAAATAATTTATAAAATGATTTAAAATGCCATCGAGAGTTTTGATAGAAAACAACTTAGGATTATCAAATCCTTCTCTTTCCAAAAATCAACAGGGTCACAGCCCAAAGGTTTTGTTTTCGCAAATAGAAAACCAACAACAATTCACAGGGTTAAAACCCACGTCACGTGTCCTCGACGGACATAAAATCAATACCAACTCGTGAAGTTTTACTCGTGAATTCAGGACTCTCCCACTGGACTCCCTCCGTGGCCCCGTCGAACCCTCCCGAGGTGAGCAAATACATTCACCAAACATACACACCACTCGTGAAGTTTTTACTCGTGAATCCAGGGCTCTCCTATTGGACTCCCTTCGAGGCCCCGTCGAACCTACCCAAGGTGAGTAAAATACATTCACCACTCGTAAATCCAGGGCTCTCCCATTGGACTCCCTCCGTGGCCCCGTCGGACTCTCCCGAGGTGAGCGAAGCAATCATGCACAAATAACATATCACACCAAGGATATCCAAACAATTCACCCAAAGGTATCAAACACTTAGCAAACCACCATGTCAACCATAACGCGACGGAAAGAAGCAATATACGTACACACGCATTATCAAGAACAACATCAACACCAAACATATCCAAAGGATTTACGTAGTCACTCACAACCCACACAATTTACAAAACACACGCGTTTTGAAAGTGAGCCTTTAACGAGGCTAGCCGAATCATTTGAAAACTCATTTCAAACAAACAAACATACCAATACGATCACTAATCATCATATCCACAAAACAAGAAATGTATGGACAAAGTACTTGCCTAGGAACCACGTTCGTAACAAGAAGATGGATGGAATGCGGTCGAACATCCCCGAACGCCAGAACACTATCAAGAACGCGATAGCACCGAAATTACTATGGAAAACACCACACGAGTCATCAATCACCAATGGAATTCAACATCGGAATCATCGAGCACCTATAATCCTCCGTAAGGAACAATAAAACATGATTACGATGAGAACCAAGGCCGAAAACAACGGAAATCCTAACAACTATCAAAGGGAACTCATTCGGACATTTAATCGGACATTAAATGTTCAAGACCCTTCAAGAACAAAGAAATTACCCCTCGGGTCGAACGAACCAAAGATACGAGTATCCAATCCGTAAAACAAGTTCAAAACAACGTTTATACAACAATTAATTGGACAAAAATGGATTGGAATCGAAATCAAAAGGAAAATCCCCAAAATCTTCAAAAACAAGGGTTCAAGCCAAAATACCTTGATTCGGATGAAAAACACGGATTTGACGGTGATATAATCGACAAGAATCCTCCAAAATGCCTTAGAATTGATTAGAACCGGCCAAGAACTCAATTTCCCCAATCTCCCGTCGCCAGCCGCACAAAAACGAGGAAAAAGTGAGAAAAAACGAAGTCTGGCCAAGCCCAGGCTATATATAGCCGGCATGGTTACGGCCGTAACCGGCAGTGCCTTACGGCCGTAACTGGCATTCATCAAAATCCGCCCAGCGCCTACCGATCACTTACGGCTGTAACCGAGAGGGCCTTACGGCCGTAACTCGGCACTTACGGCTGTACCCGGCAGGTTCTTACGGCCGTAACCGGCATTCGTCCGAACACTGCCTGGCACCCGTACGGCCGTAACTGACAGCCCTTACGGCCGTAATCGGCATTCGTCCAGCCATGTCTGCCGAGCACGTACGGCCGTAACGGGCACCTTACGGCCGTAACTCGGCCAGGCCCTGCTCCGGCCGTGACTCGGTCGTGGCCACTCTGACGGCCCGGACAACCCCAAAACCCGAACCTGAATATAAACCGAAGATACGGTTACAAATTACTCGCAGAGATGAATCTAAGAGCTAATAGAACACATGATTCCGACCACCGGAAGTGTCGGAATTCGACAACAGAAGTAATTACCCCAAACTTTGGGAAATTACGAAAACGGCCCAAAATGTCCGAAATACATGATACACGATCGAAACACCAAACCAAAGCTCACAACATGAATAATAACATTAAATGAACTTATGAGAAACTCAAAACAACAGTTTTGGACGAGATTCGCAAGAATCGAACTCAAGTGCGGAAAAGCCGCTTAAGAATGCGGAACTCAATAAAACGACACCGAAACGAACTCAAATGACAAAAAGTGCAGAATTAATCATTCTCAGAATGACGATACGGTCATGGGCGAGTCGTCAGAACGGACTCCCTCCAAAAAAAAGCAAATTATCGGAAATCGAAATTGCGGGTATTACATACTACCCTCCTTAAAAGAAGTTTCGTCCGGAAACTTAAAACAAGTAGGGAGAAGCAATATCCCGGCAGGAAAAATCAACGAGATAAACAAGAAATGCGTAACTTACGCCCAATTGCGAAATGTTACCAGCAACGCAAAGGAATATACAGCGTGAACACACGCTCCACAACGACCAACACAACACCACCGGTAGAGACATAATAAAACCAACAAGTGACAAGTGTCATCAAACAGATTATACAATCAACTCAATTATCCGAACAATCACAAAACACAAAGCACTTGCTACAAGGAAACACGCACAGTCGAGAGAGCAGAAAATAAACACAAAACGATCCACAAGGATAATCACAATCAATTCGGACTACGCCGAAATCCTCAAAAAGCATACTAGGCATCTCTGTGCCCTTTCGGAGCAGAGACACAGCCTCGATCCCCAAATCTCTTAGCTACTGTCTCGCGATGCATGGCTCAGTGACCCACCTGGCCACACTCGAAACAACTGACTAACAGTGAATGACAATTCTTCGCGGTACGAGATCAGGCAACAACAGTCAGACAACCCTGATCAACAACAACGATCGAACAACAACGACCGAACAACAACGATCGAATAACAACGATCAAATAACAATGATCGGACAATAACTATCAAATAACAATGATCGAACAACAACGATCGAAAAACAATGATCGAGCAACAACGATCAAATAACAATGATCGAACAACAACGATCAAAAAGCAATGATCGAGTAACAACGATAAAACAACAACGATCGAACAACAATGATCGAATAACAACGATCAAACAACAATGATCGAATGACAACGGTCGAACAATGACTCCGAAGTTCACACTTCAACTCAAGACATCAAAAGAACTAGTAGAACCAAAAGATGTTACTTCCGAACAAGGTTCACAAGAATCGAACCGAACTCAGAACAATAACCGGATCGACCCAAAACAAGATCACGGCTCGTTCGAATTATGAAACCGAAATACAGAACAAGTTCAGAAAGTATCAACGAATACAAGCGAGTCGATAGACTTGAGAAAGAGGAAATGTAGAAGTCCAAAAATAATACGGGTATTACATTCGACCTCTTATAAAAGAAGGTCGTCCACACAACTCACAACAACGGAAACAAGGCAACAACACAAAAGCAGCTGACGGAAACATTTCCCATGGGCCTCTTAGAGCCGATCCTGATATCTGCACTAACAAATTATTCTCATCCAACATAGTCTTCAGTTCATGAACTATTTCTGAATGGAGATCATTAGACTCACTATTTTTCCTACACATTTAAAATATAAATAAATATTAGTTGGAAAAAGCAATTTTATCTCATCACATAAATTCAATTACATAACTAAAAATAACAAAAGTAAAAGGACATAACAATATTTATTCTGTTTTCCACCTCGTTTTCAGTAACATAGATGTAAAGATGTGCAAACTTTGGTGCCTCACTATCTGGTGGCAGTAGGCTGCCCATTAAGTGGTAATTTTACCCTTGCATCTTAATGATCGGAGGTGATTTGCCCCGATTAATACTCCTATCTTTTTTTGCTTCAATTGATGTGAATCAGAACATGCTATTATATGATCAGATATTATCATGAAAATATTTGTTCTTATCACTGTCCCAATGTAATAGTTGTTGAAATGTTTGAGGAGGGTTGTTCAATTTAGCGAGCTGTATTTTTTCATCCCTACCACAACATCCAGGATATACGGATTTTTATGTTTGAGGAGGTAGACAATCTTTCCTCACACCAACAAAGACCACAATTTCTGCAATAATGTGACGGATCGCCAATGCTCAAATATTCTGAATGTCAGAAAATAATAATGAATACATATAAATATATATCTATGCATAGTAAAATATCTAATAATCGAAATGCATATATTATAAATGTTTGCAAATATGGATGTATGAAATAAAAATAATTAATCATACCAACATGCTTTGATCCATTACTATTATAGCTCGAACAAAATCTTTGCTTACATATTTTTTTCTTTTACCTGTAGGATCTTTATTGTCATCACGGTCTACAATAGAAAAACAGCTAGATATATTATTATATTACAGCCACATGCAAATAAAAGAAAACAACTACACCAAATAAAATATTTTATCCATTACTGAAAAATAAATTTAATTGGCATACCAGAGAAATGATTAACACTTCTACTCGCAATGTTGGTACTTGCAACACCATCCTCATTAACAGCTCCACTTGCTAGTATTGTTGTTTCATAGAAGAAAAAAAATAATAGAATTGAATAAATATATGTTCGGAATATAATAATCAGTTGTATAAATTGTACTCCCAGTTAGATAAAATTTATTTCATCCCGTATATTGCTTTATTGTGTCTAAAGTTTTTTGTAAGAAAATAAACTTAAGAATATCGATGATATATTGATAATTAAATTAATATCTAAAAACTAAATCCAATATACCTGAAAAATGAGGAGTGCATCCACTTGTAACATAATTACTTAAACAACCATCATAATGTACTTGCTACATAAAGAGAAACAAAAATGAGATATTAGACAATTGTATGATTGAAAATATATTTAAATACGTACCATTCGAGACGTTTGTGAGTTTCAATATTGATACCAGTGACAGTAAATTTGGCAAAAATCCACAGAAATCTTTGTGAAGAGAAGAAGCATCCATCATATTAGAAAATTCGGTAAAAATAATTACGAATAGCATTAAACAACATTAGATATGTTATCTAACTTTACTATTAAGAAAGAGACAACTTTTTTTCAACAAACACATATTTTTTTTAAAATTATTTTGTCTTTTTAAAAATTTTAAGAAAGAAAAGAGATAGAAGTTGTTTCAATATTTTATTTTATCTACCAACCAAAAGGTTCCATCTCTATTTAATATTTTAATTTAACTAATTATAAATTGAAATGATTATAACTTTTTCATATCAGGTATGATAAAAAAATAATATATCAAATTCATCCTTATTTTATATTCTTTAATTAAAGGCCGTGAATGTGTGTGTATATATATATACATGTGTATATATACATATATGTATATACAAATATATATATACACAAATATATATATATATATATACACACACACACACACACACACTATGTATTCGAATACATCAACCTTCCATTTCCGGTTTGCGGTTAGTAAAATGATCTTTAGATAATATCATCATATTGGAGAAGAAACTCATATCAATGACCGACATGCCTCCTTTGAAGTTAAGTTTGTATCTCTATAGACTTGTTGTGGCTATTGTGATCTATCAGGTATGGATTGAAAGGAACAAGAGGAGATTTCAGAATATTAATCAAACTGCTGAGAGCATCATTTCTGTGTGTCAGTACCAGATTGCTATGTGTAGTAGGAGAGATCCAAAACTAGCTAGACTGTTAAGTTCATAATCTTGTACTGCTAGTTTACTTTGTATTGGTTGTTTCTCTAGCGTTTGCTTGTAAGGATTGTGCTTCAAAGCTCACTTGGTGAAATATACATTTATTTACCAAAAAAAAAAGTTTGTATCTCTATATTTTTTCTATTATCGAGCTCGATCTATGTCGTATAACATGTTTGTTCTTTATATTTAAGTTAAAATATATTTTTAATTCACTTTTACATTCTATAATTGAATAATTATTTAAACATTCAAAATTATTATATTTTGAGATAACACATTAAATTGATTACATCGTCGCTAAATCATAAAAAATCCATACTAATAAAATTATGAATTATATTTTATAATAAAAGTCAATAACAATAATAATAAAATAATTTATTTTACTTTTACTAAATTGAATTTGAAACTCATAATATTTTACATAAAAATAAAATGATGATATAAATTAAAATACATTAAACACACATTTATGTATCGTTATCACATATTTATTTAAAAAAAGTACAAAATGCACCAACCACCATACTTCTAGAAACCCTAAATACCAATATATAAAGACTAAAATTCCCACGCCGCATTTATCTCATTTTTATTCCCCAAATCCACTCAAAACCTAGTCTCCCTCAAAACAACCCTTCAGTTCCAGTCGGTGAAGTCGATCGACTTCAATCAGATGCGTGTAAGTTTAATACACTTCAACGACTTCATTTCTCTACGTTTATCAACTTCACCATTCACTTGATCGAGATCATTTATCTTCGCTAACCGACTTTACTGTTGTTGATAGTGTTGTTGCCCAAAATATTTATCCGAAGATTAAATACTGCTGGAAGACGGACAACAAACAACAATTTGCGGGAGCACTTTCGAGAGAAGATAAATAATACAAGATTTGCCGGGTTTGTTAGGCCCGGGCTTGAATGCTCTCGCGAGATGTCATTAATACAAATATTCGTGGATACAAGTATTAATGAGAGAAATCTAAATACAATGAGTGTAAAAAGACTCTGTTAATCCGGCTCTTGAGCGAAGCTCGGTGTTCTTCGTCCCTGCCGATCGTCTACCTGATGAGAGAGGCCGGGAGAAGTAAGTACCGAATGATAGCCGTTGCCAAGAGTTGGAGATAGCCAATTGCTGGGTGTTGAATCTCGTGGGAATGCAGAGAGTGTTTTGTGAGCCAAAATCCCGGTCTAATGTGCTGAAATCGCGATAATGCAGACCCTTGGCCGAGTGCAGGGTGCCTTGTATTTATAGTGGCAGCCGGGTCCTGTCCTTTGGTGGGCGATCGCCTTCCGGCCATTATAATAATGGGGCGATCGTCCGCCGTCCAATATTATAATGGGGCGATCACCCGGGCTGTCGGGCAAAAGTCCAAGGAAGAGGCTGGCGCCAGCTGGGTGGTCCAATGAGGAGCCAGCACGCGTCCGGAGTCAGTCACATGCGGCCCTACTGACAGCTTTCGTCCGGAATCAATGTCACATTCGGCCCTACTGACAGCTTTCGGCGGCTTGTCGGCTGGTGGAAATATTCTGCCAGGCTGTGGTCAATGATCCGAGATTCGCGGATCTTGTCTCGGATCTTGCACGTGGTGCCAGTCTTAAGGCTCGGCCTTTGCCGACTGGATGGCCATCGGCGCTGATCGACATGAGGCGGTCGTCTCTAGCTGGTCATCAGAGGTCGCCATCGGCCAGTTGCTGAGGGTCGGCATTGGTCGGTCACCAAGGGTCGGTCGGCAGAAGCCGAGAGAGGACCGCCCGCTTGTCGGTCTCCAGGAGTCGGTCGCCGAGTACCGAGTGGCGATTGTATCTGAGGTCGATCGCTCTGCACCGGGACTTGTCCTGGGACCTTCGGTTGGCCGATTTAGCTTGTTCGCTGGGTTAAGGCTCGGCCGCCTGGTTGCTGGCCTGCAGCTCGCCAGCTGGGCAGCTGACTGACTGGCCGCCCGATCTCCGAGGCGATCGCCGGTCGGAGAGTGTTAATTCTTGACACAACAATTGCACCCCAGCTTGCTCCTATGTTGAATACATGGGGCGAGGTGGTTCTTGCTGGCGATCGTGTAAGGATGAGGACGGGCGATCTTGCTGAGCTGACTTAGGATTCGGACTTGGGCTATCATGGTCGATTGGCTTAGCTATCTTTCGGTATTGTACCTGCAAAAAACAACATTGGCCGATCCCCCACGGAAACTTGGTGGTTTCGCTTGTTTGAGGAATCGTGCACAGTCGCGGAGATCGATGGACCGACTCCATGACCGTGTCTTGATGCGCGAAGACATTGAGTGTCTCGTGACTCACTTTATTATGAGGGTCCTCTCACAGCCGCGCCGCCTCGTATTTAAACGAAGGGCGTGCGGTCTCGGTCTAGAGGAGTCCTTGCGCGGGGCAGCGTCGGATGAATCAACTCCACGCCCGCGGCTTGTTAGCTCTGCTTCCACCTCGGCCAGCCATGGAGATGGCCGACCTCGACAGTGTACGTTGAGACGGGGGTAGTGGCACGTGTCCACTGATTAATGTTGGAGAGCCCTTAGACTACGCCGGCCTCGTATTTAAACGAAGGGCGGGTGATCTCGGCCGAAAGGGACCTTGCATGGCCGAAGCAGCCGGTTCCATCGACTGCCAGGACCATGGCTTTATGATGTGCGGCGGAGGCGATCGCGAGCCTTAGTCCCTCATTTAGAATGTTCGACTGTAGGCGGTGAGCGAGTCCTCCGGCTCTGCTGGATAGTAGCGATCGGGCTGGAAGACTGGAGGTCGTCGCTCGGGCTGGAAGACTGGAGGTCGTCGCTCGGGCGCCGATCGCTCTACACGATTCCATACTTTAAACAATAGGGGTATCATCAAATCCCTCAACGTTCAAAATAATCAAATCATACTCATTTCTCAAAACACACCGTTCACAAAACACACACGCATTTTTGAAAGAGAGCCTTTAACAAGGCTAAAAAAAATCTTTTGGAAATTCATTTTAAAATAACCAAACAAACAAACCAAGACGACCACCGATCAATCATATCCACAAAAAAAGAAGTGTATGAACAAGGTACTTGCCTCGAATAAGAACAACGCGGAGAATCGACCGAAGTAGGTTGACACGAACCGACTACGAACCCGCCGACTCCACCGATCGCCAACTCGCGTTCATAAACTACGAAGGACAATAACAACAATGAAATGAATTCCCTAACACGACTCAAAGCCGTTGAATTCAAAGAACGAATGACGAAAGTTCAAGTGTTTTCCCCCAAACGGCCAAGAACACGATTCGTCCCGACAAAACACGAAAACGGAATTCCAAGTCGAAATATGGATATACAATCCATAGAATTTGTTTAACAACATCATTTAACCACAATCGATCCATCAAAAACGGATGGGAAAACGAGATCGAGAACAAATCCCCCAAAAAGTCGATTCGAAGGAAATCAAGAAATATACTTCGATTTGATGAAGAACAATGGATTAAATGATGTTAAACACAAAAATACAACCAAGATTATTCATACCCATCATGAATTAATCAACAATACGTAACGAATCGGACAAAAACGCAAAAACCCCCCAAATTCAAGAATTTAGGGTTCTAAGAAGAGATTACCTTGATTCGCTGGATCAAAAGATGATATAGGATGATCAAACAATGATATGAACTCAAGAACTTCATGGATTTATTGTTAAACAACATGGCTTCGCCACCTCCGAATCGCCAGCCGCGGACAGAAAAGGAAGGAGGTGAAAAATGAATGAAAATGCGACTGCTCTGTCACATTTATACTGGGCCGGAACTAGCGTGCGCTAGCCTTCCCGGACTAGCGTGCGCTATCGGCTAGTATCATCCCAGTACCCTCGGTCAGGGCCCGCACAACCCGGCACCACCTACCAATCCTGCCGACCGTGACCTGTCCGCCCGACCCCCGCTAGCGTGCGCTACGGCCGGAAGCCTGCGCGCGCTAGCCGACCTGTCCAGTAACCTCTGGACTAAACAGCTCGCCCAGGTAATGTACGCTAGTCGGCCGACAGCGTGCGCTACCCCTGCCGGTTATCGTGCGCCACGACCGACAGTACCGTGCGCTACCTGCCGATCCTACCCGAGTCCAGAACCTCAGAACCTCTCTCGCTTCGACCCGATAAGGCGTGGTCGGCCGCGTAACGTGCGCTACTCGCCGGTTAGCGCACGCAGCCTTTCCTAAGTAGCGCGCTACGCGGTTCTCGCCGTCGCCGCCAAGGCCCGCAAATTGGCCCAGACCCACCACCGTCCGCTTTCGGCCACCGTCATGATCCGACGACTCGATTTCCGAAAACGTACGGAACGAACACGACGAAAATCTTGCGGACAACATCAACGACCCGAAATGAAAACATAATGTAATAATTAATCATACGCGACCAAGAAAATGGTCGAGACAACAAATACAGATACGGATACCCGTAACTTTGGGTAAATTATAAAATGGCCCAAAACGCCCGAAAATCACGATACGTGATCGAATAACCAAACCGAAGTTCACAACACGTCTAACAAAGTTAAACGGACTTACGGGAAACTCGAAACAACAGTTTCGAACGAGATTCGCAAGAATCGAACTCAAGTGCGGAAAAGTCGCTAAAAAGTACGGAACTCAACAAAACGACACTGAAACGAACTCGGATATCCAAAAGTGTAGAATTAATCATACTCAGCATGACGAAACGGTCATGAGCGAGTCGTCAAAACAGACTTCCGCCGAAAAAAAGAAATTACCAGAAATCGAAATTACGGGTATTACAAGGATCAGAAGGCAAAATAACCGATTTTTGGTAGACCGGCCGAGCAGAGCAACGAGTTGTAACACCCCCAATCCGCTCAGGGATATTACACGCTGTAGAACCTTTCCTCAAGGTTCTACCAGACTGGTAACAAAATCGAACAACTCAATAATGCCTTTAAGGCTAAAATGACTCAGTAGACCGATTTGGTCTTTCAATAACTACATACAACTCAAACACAATACATGCCCACGCAGGGGTCGAATACAACACACTCTCGTACAACGGGGAAAGAATACTGCAGCGAAAATAAAATACAACTGAACCAATACAACAATGTACGGGTCCTCATGTGATTAGTATCGATCATCTTTCATCATCCTTCGTGTCGACCCTGTGTTATGCTCCCAAACCTGAATGCAAAAACAGACATCCACCCCCCGAACTCGGGGGTTAGCAAAACTCCACTGTTTTGCTAGTGCAAGAACAAAGTGCAAAATACGAGCCATACAATTCACATTTCCACGAATAACAATAACCAGGAATCCTCAAAGATTTAAACATAACGAAAATACTTCCCGAGGCAAGAGTTTAGGTAAAGCTTTCCAAAATCGAAAAATCCCAAGTCAAGGGAAACAATTTATAAAATGATTTAAAATTCCATCGAGAGTTTTGATAGAAAACAACTTAGGATTATCAAATCCTTCTCTTTCCAAAAATCAACAGGGTGACAGCCCAAAGGTTTTGTTTTCGCAAATAGAAAACCAACAACAATTCACATGGTTAAAACCCACGTCACGTGTCCTCGACGGACATAAAATCAATACCAACTCGTAAAGTTTTACTCGTGAATCCAGGGCTCTCCCATTGGACTCCCTCCGTGGCCCCGTCGAACCCTCCCGATGTGAGCAAATACATTCACCAAACATACACACCACTCGTGAAGTTTTTACTCGTGAATCCAGGGCTCTCCCATTGGACTCCCTTCGAGGCCCCGTCGAACCTACCCAAGGTGAGTAAAATACATTCACCACTCGTGAATCCAGGGCTATCCCATTGGACTCCCTCCATGGCCCCGTCGGACCCTCCCGAGGTGAGCGAAGCAATCATGCAGAAATAACATATCACACCAAGGATATCCAAACAATTCACCCAGAGGCATCAAACACTTAGCAAAACACCACGTCAACCATAACGCGACGGAAAGAAGCAATATACGTACACACGCATTATCAAGCACAACATCAATACCAAACATAGCCAAAGGATTCACGTAGTCACTTACAACCCACACAATTTACAAAACACACGCGTTTTGAAAGTGAGCCTTTAATGAGGCTAGCTAAATCTTTTGAAAACTCATTTCAAACAAACAAACAAACATACAAAGATGATCACCAATCATTATATCCACAAAACAAGAAATGTATGGACAAGGTACTTGCCTAGGAACTACGTTCGTAACAAGACGATGGATGGAATGCGATCGAACAGCCCCGAATGCTAGAACACTATCAAGAACGCGATAGCACCGAAATTACTACGGAAAACACCACACAAATCATCAATCACCAACGGAATTCAACATCAGAATCATCGAACATCTATAATCCTCCATAAGGAACAATAAAACGTGATTACGACGAGAACCAAGGCCGAAAACAATGGAAATCCTAACAACTATCAAAGGGAACTCATTCGGACATTTAATCGGACATTAAATGTTCAAGACCTTTCAAGAACAAAGAAATCACCCCTCGGGTCGAACGAATCAAAGATACGAGTATCCAATCCGTAGAACAAGTTGAAAACAACGTTTATACAACAATTAATTGGACAAAAACGGATTGGAATCGAAATCAAAAGGAAAATCCCCAAAATCTTCAAAAACAAGGGTTCAAGCCAAAATACCTTGATTCGGATGAAGAACACGGATTGGACGGTGATATAATCGACAAGAATCCTCCAAAATGACTTACAATTGATTAGAACCGGCCAGGAACTCAATTTCCCCAATCTCGCGTCGCCAGCCGCGCAAAAACGAGGAAAAAGTGAGAAAAACCGAAGTCTGGCCAAGCCCAAGCTATATATAGCCGGCATGGTTACGGTCGTAACCGGCAGTGCCTTACGGCCGTAACTGGCATTCGTCAAAATCCGCCCAGCGCCTGCCGATCACTTACGGCCGTAACCGACAGGGACTTACGGCCGTAACTCGGCACTTACGGCCGTACCCGGTAGGTCCTTACGGCCGTAACCGACATTCGTCCGAACACTGCCTGGCACCCGTACGGCCGTAACTGACAGCTCTTATGGCCATATTCGGCATTCGTCCAGCCATGTATGCCGAGCACGTACGGCCGTAACGGGCACCTTACGCCAGTAACTCGGCCAGTCCAGGCCCTGCTCCGGCCGTGACTCGGTCGTGGCCACTCCGACGGCCCGGACAACCCCAAAACCCGAACCTGAATATAAACTGAAGATACGGTTACGAAGTACTCGCAAAGACGAATCTAAGAGCTAAGAGAACTCACGATTCTGACCACCCGAAGTGTCGGAATTCCACAACGGAAGTAATTGCCCCAAACTTTGGGAAATTACGAAAACGGCCCAAAACGTCCGAAATACATGATACACGATCGAAACACCAAACCAAATCTCGCAACATGAATAATAACATTAAATGAACTTACGAGAAACTCAAAACAACAGTTTTGGATGAGATTCGCAAGAATCGAACTCAAGTGCGGAAAAGCCGCTTAAGAACGCGGAACTCAACAAAACGACTCCGAAACGAACTCGAATGACAAAAAGTGCAGAATTAATCATTCTCACAATGACGATACGGTCATGGGAGAGTCGTCAGAACAGACTCCCGCCAAAAAGAAAATTATCGGAAATCGAAATTGCGGGTATTACATACTACCCACCTTAAAAGAAGTTTCGTCCCGAAACTTAAAACAAGTAGGGAGAAGCAATATCCCGCCAGGAAAAATCAACGAGATAAACAAGAAACGCGTAACTTACACCCAACGACGAAATGTTACCAGCAACGCAAAGGAATATACAGCGTGAACAAACGCTCCACAACGACCAACACAACGCCACCGGTAGAGACATAATAAAACCAACAAGTGACAAGTGTCATCAAACAGATTATACAATCAAGTCAATTATCCAAACAATCACAAAACACAAAGCACTTGTTACAAGGAAACACGCACAGTCGAGAAAGCAGAAAATAAACACAAAACGATCCACAAGGACAATCACAATCAATTCGGACTACGCCGAAATCCTCAAAAAGCATACTAGGCATCTCTGTGCCCTTTCGGAGCAGAGACACAGCCTCGATCCCCAAATCTCTCAGCTACTGTCTCACAATGCACGGCTCAGTGACCCACCTAGCCACACTCGAAACAACTGACTAACAGTGAACGACAATTCTTCGCGGTACGAGATCAGGCAACAACAGTCAGACAACCCCGATCAACAACAACGATCGAACAACAACGATCGAATAACAACGATCAAATAACAATGATCGGACAACAATGATCAAATAACAATGATCGAACAACAACGATCGAAAAACAATGATCGAGCAACAACGATCAAATAACAATGATCGAACAACAACGATAAAAAAGCAATGATCGAGTAACAATGATCAAACAACAACGATCGAACAACAATGATCGAATAACAACAATCGAACAACAATGATCGAATGACAACGGTCGAACAATGACTCCGAAGTTCAGACTTCAACTCAAGACATCAAAAGAACTAGTAGAACCAAAAGATGTTACTTCCGAACAAGGTTCACAAGAATCGAACCGAACTCAGAACAATAACCGGATCGACCCAAAACAAGATCACGGATCGTTCGAATGATGAAATCGAAATACAGAACAAGTTCAGAAAGTATCAACGAATACGAGCGAGTCGATAGACTTGTGAAAGAGGAAATGCAGAAGTCCAAAAATAATACGGGTATTACATTCGACCTATTATAAAAAAAGGTCGTCCACGCAACTCACAACAACGGAAACAAGGCAACAACACAAAAGCAGCTGACGGAAACATTTCCCATGGGCCTCTTAGAGCCGATCCTGATATCTGCACTAAAGTTCGTGCCCCGAAAGACTCGGAACCCAACTCGCAAAACTAGATCCTGTGTCTCCCGGGTCCACACTTGAAATGCGTTACTGACGAGAAGGACAATTGGTACGTGCATGCCCCCGGCACACCACGGTTGAAACACCTCGGCTCGGCATACCAAATATACAAATGCTAGATACAATGGAACATAACATCACAAAACAACAAACCGGAGATGCCAACTTGGCATAACATATCAACACATACTAAAATCACAACAACCACGGCATCGTTCGACGATTACAACGGCCCGAACGATAACCAGCATATAATTAGTAAACATCACGAAACAACCATGTATGTACACAATCATACAAACTCAAGTCATTACCGCTCACACGGGTGCGATAGCACGCAAATCACCACGAAACGACAACATTGAAGATCAACATTACACCTCTCACAAAGATCTAACATAAAAAATGCGTGGCGAACGACTCAACGCTCACGCCACCAATTCAATCACAATTCGGAGGGTTAACACCCTAACGAGAATACCAACATCATACACACCTTCTCCGACCACAAGCAGGAAATGATGGGTTTTAAAAACGAAAACCATCTTTTGAAAACAATTTGGAAACACCAGTTGATCTTGAGTATCACATTACGAAAAATTGAACAAACATCATTGTCGAGACTTTGAAAACCATCATGCGTTTGATAAAACGAGGACACTTTCCTTTTAGTGAAAAACTTTCAGAAACATTCGACCCTCGGGTCTAAGCAAAGCATTTCTAAATAATTGAAAATATCTCAAAATATTTTTGGTCCTCAACTGGAAAATTTTTGAAATACAATGCGGCATTAGAAAGCACCTTGAAAACACCGTAAGAAAATAATTCGTTTTAAAATTACGTCTCGAAATTTAATTTTCTAAGATACTCAAGGATTTCAAAAATATATTAGGCTAGAATGCCAAAAAAACTCACATGTAACAACATTCACTTACATACATCACAATACACGCATCAACTCGCTCAAAAACCAAGACAACACATGTCTTTTATCGGGAACAAACAGTCGAATATCATATTCAAAGGGACATAAATAACGACAACACTCCTCATATAAGCAAAATATGAGAGTCACATAAACGCATCACGAAACCAAGAATCTGCATAGAGACTCCGTCACTTAACACATAATCATACCAGTAACTCGTGTCACACGA